>VDFB02000020.1:31708402-31816186 GCA_007258455.2 Sequoia sempervirens
TTTTGAGAATTCTCGCATGTGCTTTATTGGATCCCCTCATCCCCTATATTTGTCAAATTTTGGTATTTCAAAGTTCTTGGGGAAAGGTATCATAGATAATTTTTGATCAAAGGGATATGGACATATATCTTGTAGAGAATAGCTCTTCTTTGGTTTTCCAATTTGGATGTCTGATATCCTCTAGTTGAGATTTGTATTTGTAAGGTTACATTGTCACTAGGTGTGTTCGTTTGGTAACGAGAGATGTTGTAACCTTGTTTCCCCACAATGTTGTGTGCGTTTTATTGAGGGGTTTGTATATATAATGGCACTTGGGCCATGCTGTGTTGTGAGTTTGTATATTGATGTGGTCCTTGAGGACCGATATGAGAGTATTGTGTAGTGAGGGTATGATGTTGTTGTTGTTGAGGCACGCTATGTTGTTGAGGTAAGTTTTGTTGTTTTTGAGGCACACTATGTTGCTATTGAGGTACACTATGTTGTTGTTGAGTTACGCTCTGTTGTTGTTGAGGTACACTATGTTGTTGTTGAGGTATACTATGTTTTTGTTGAGGTATATATTGTTGTTGTTGAGGTACATTGTGTTGTTGTTGGAGTATGTTGTGTTGTTGTTGGGGTATGTAGGTTTGGTATTATGATAGAGTTTGTGTACCAATGTTATGTTGTGGAGGATTGGGTGCTTGATTTTGTAGGTGTGTGTTTTGTTGTGGCTGAGCATACGTTTGATATTGGGTATTTTCATTCAGTGGTGTCAAAATGTATGTTTGGTGTTGAGGGTATTGGGTAGATATTGATCCATATTTATTTTGCATGTTAGGATCATAGTACGACTATTGAGGCATGTATTGAGTTTGGTTTTGTACACTTCCTTAGTACATGCTTTGATGATCTTGTGGTGGGTTGTTAACATGTAGTTGTGTTTGTAAAGGGTTGTAGCCTTGTTGGTTTACTACATTTTGTTGTGGTTGTCCTTGTGGAAGAATTCCCATTTTCTGCATATTACCAATAGGACATTGTTGTTGGTTACTCCAATATTTCCAATATATGTTGGGTCCCATTGTGTTAACATTTTGTGGCAACATGTTTTGATTTGTCAAGAGGTTTGGATTCTCTTGAGCATGTTGGGCTACCAATGCTTGTTCAATTTGTGATGGATTTCTTTACAATGGATTCCCCACATTTTGGGGAAAAGATTGGTCATTGGTATGTGTGCTGGAGTGAAACATAGAAAAATAGGGTGCTCCTAGGGCTTCCCAAAATGGAAAAGTGGATCCAAAGAGGGAAAAGGGGTCTTACTTCTCTAATTTGATTAGGAAATGAGACCCCCACAAAGAATTGACTAACTACCCTTAGGAGAATTAATTCTAAGAAGGAATCTTCAGATTTCCTTTTTGTGTTAGGATAGGGGTCTAGCTCAAACAACACTTTGGGGAGAAAGATTAAAAATAGTAAATCAACTCCAAAATGTAATCTATCACTTGGATTTAGTAGGTTAAGCATAAAATTGAAGGAACCAATAAAGTTTCTAGAAAATATGAGAGGAATAAATGTTGTGCACTTATCAGAAAATGTTGTTTCTACAACTCATTCACCCTAGGGCGAATGGGTCCTGATAGACTTTCCTGGAAAATTTTGGATCTAAGATTTGAGTTTGAGACCTGTAATTCTTCCTTGTAACTTTGTACCTTTTCTCTCAGATCCAGATCTATGTAAAATCTGCACAACAAAATTGTTATTTGTTGGTGGATAAGGGGTTTTCGTCAGCCAAACACCTAGTTTAGTAATTAAACCTTGATGGAAAATATAGATATGAAACATAAAATTTGTGTGAAATCCCTAACCTCAAGTGTGTCTAAGATTAAGGAAGCTTAAGATGCAAAGGAACCCTATTCAAGTATGTTAGAATAAGATCCCTAAAATGAACATGAACAATGATGAAGACCTACTTTGGGAGATCTCAAATCACCCTAAAAGTCACAAAATTGTATATACCTTCCTTTAGGCGAAAAGTAAATGATAGTAGAAGATGGAACCATTTAGGAAACAAGTCATTAGGCTTGGTTGAATGTCTTAGTGCACCTCCCAAAACCTAGAATCCATCATGATCCTCTATAGGCATCTATCATCAATCCTTGGAAATGCTTTTTCTTGATATCAAAATGAGTGTGAAGACCTGCAAAAATAACTAAAATGCTGCTCCAAGACTTCACTTTTGAATTCTTGATTAACTTCTCCATGCTCTTGAATATGAATACTTGTGATCTCATGTGAATTTTTCTTCCTTGCTAGTGAAAAGTAACTGTGAAACTTAATTTTATAGGTTTCCTTTCTAATTTTCCAATTATCAAATCTCGAAAGTTGACACTGGAAATTTAAATTTGAGACTTCGAAATGCTGCCAAAAACATGTTCAAAGTTGAGTTTGAGGCACTTAATGAGGACCCTTTCACCCATGGGAAAATGGGTCCTGACCTAAAACTTCAGGACTCAATATATGTCAAGGCATTAATTTAATCAATAGCATTTATTCAATGCGGGTTGTGGTGTTAGGAAATAAATAAAATAGGCCTTGGGATTCATAATAAAGGGTATTAGGGTCCTATTAATGAGGTTTAAAAATATTTAAATGAAAGGTCACTAAAATAGGTCCAAATAAGTGTGAAATTATACTTTCTCTTAGAAAGGGGTACAATTTTCTACACTACATGGAGAATAATGGTGGTATCTTGGGATCTACCATTGCTTTGGGTATTTTTCTCACTACCGATTGGTCTACCAAAGGAATGAGGTTGGGATCCTTGAGGATTTCAATGTTAAAGTCTGTGGGAAACTTGGCCCCACTTTGTGACAGCTTAAGGAAATATGTGTTAGGATCCTTCCCAATCATCTTGTCCATAAGTTTTGTATTTTTGGATCTTGGGAGCGCTCTAAAATTACTTCATAAGTGATTTCCTCATCACTATCATACTCCTATATAATCAAGTCTATAGTATTGGGAGGTTGATCTTGTTGCCTAGCAAATTTGTTTTGATGTTGAAGGCATATGTCCTCATCACTAGGTGGTTGACTTGTTTGTGCTTTAAATGTTGGTTGTTCTTTGGGAGTTGAGTATGTCATAGGATCATAACCCCATGATTGAGTTTCCTCGTTGGTGGTGTTGGTGTGTGGTATACTAGCGCTAATTTTAGTGGCTTCCATCTTCTTTTTATGTTGTGATCTCATTGTAGTCATAAACAAGCTCAAGAGACCTTGGTAAGTTTGAGACAATAACTTATGGAAATGAAATGACGTGTTTTAAGATTTGGTTTGATAAAATGATGTACAAAGAGGATGTGTGTACACCTTTTGGACAAAGGTTTTTGGTTGTTTGTTATGGATTGATGTTGTGATATGTGGACGATCAAGCTTGATGTTGGATGGTAAGTTGTTGCTACTCAACCCTATGATAAGGAGATGAGCCAATTTTTGGTGTTGTTTAATGAATGAAGCTATGATGTTTGATGTTGGATATTTTGATTTGACGCTATTTTATAACACAATAGTTCACAAGACTAAAATCGATGTTTTTTTATGCTTAGAGGATATGGTGTTTTCCTTACTTGAACTAGCTATGAGGTTGCAAGTAAAGGTTGTTCTAAAAAACACTAGCAAGATAATGGTTTGATTTCTTGGGTTCAATATGTTTCCAAGACTAGGTTGATGTTTGGTTGTTGATTTGGTGATTTTGAAGGATGTTGATAAGCTATGGTGCAAATGTTGTGTCCAAAAGATGATAGTCACGAATCCTATGTAAACCAAGTTCAAAATGAAGGATGGTGATGTTGGATTTCTGATTGATAGGTCCAATAATGTTCTCTGATGATTGAATGGAGTTTTCAGGCCAATGTTTGAAAATCAGTTGTTTTGACCAATTTTGAGACAAGTTTGCAAGTAGGTAGCAGCCTCTATTTAAGGAAATAGTGGCAATATTTTAGATCAAAAGCGGCCCTGTTTTAAGACAACTGCGACCAAGTTTTTCAAAAGTGATTTGTTTGACAATGACTGTCATAAACCAATTTCAACAATAGCAGCTAGTCTAAGCAATAGTGACCAAAATTTAGGTTGACTGTGGTAATGTTTGAGACAATAGTGATAAAATTTAGCATTAGCGACTCTATTTTAATTGTTTCCATTTTTGTGATGGCAGTTTGTTTTTAGAAGTTTGCAAGTTCTTGATGTTCATTTGATATGATGTTTGAGACAATTTTTGTGAGATACAACAAGTGATAAAAAAAAAGAAAAAGTGTATGACTTGATTGTAATGTTTGATGAGAATAGGCCAAAATCAGCACAATTTACACTGGTAATAACATATCAAAAAAACTTCAAGCAATTTTATCCCTAAGGTCAAAGCCAGTGGTAATATTTTTAGGCCCACAACTTGGAAGCTCCTTCAACTCAAGGGTAGGGACACCCAAAGGGATGTAACACTTAATTCTTTACGAGAGTGGACAAATAGGGGCCTCTTGGAATGGAAGGATAACCCAAATCACCCTTTCCCCAGAAAGCTACAAGTAGCTAATGCTAAGTCGAGGATTTTTGTCTCAACTCAAGGGAGTTCATATGGTGAGTAAAAAGCTTCAGGGTATAGTGTGCATCCCTTGCATAGAAAATATCGCCGATACACGGTCAATCCATAAGGTTGGAAACTACTATAAGGTTTTTAGCCGTTGCTCGAGGAACTCAACGCCTTGCTAGCACCCAACAAGCCACTTAAGGTTTTAACCACTCCTACTAGAGGATTTATTATACCTCACAAAAATGTGGATACCTCTCCATTCTAAATGGCACTGTCAGCAAGGTACTTCCAAGTTCGACCCAGGCTTTAGTTGAAGTCAATTTATATAGCGACCTGAGAGAAATACCGCTTTGGGTCGCCTTGAGTTCTCTAGTGCGGGATGTATCTCAAGGCAGGCCTGATCTAAAGGTAATGATGCAAAAAAAAATGCAAAGAGCCCAAAGTGTTTCTCATCACCTAGGATCGTTCGAAGATGCAAGGGGAGAGGATATGGCTTGCCAGTCATAGTGAAGAAAATTTATAGCAATTTTATTTTAAGCCCAAAAATGAAGTGTTTAAAGATAACAATTCATTTTTTAAATGCACCAACTTCAAATATTTGAGATTTCAAGCAAATAATTCCATAAATCAATTGGTTGTCATTGCAATCAGAAAAGATGAAATGTTCAATTTTATGCACCAAAATGAAACTGAAGGTTGTAACCAAGTTTTTATGCACCAAATACAAATGTTCAAATTATCTTGTTTAGTTTTAATGCACCAAAGGAAAGTGAATTCATTTTAAGATTACCAAATGTAAATGATCATTTTTTCTTGTTTAGTTTTAATGGACCAAAGGAAAGTGAATTCGTTTTAAGAGCACCAAATGTAAATGTTCAATTTGTCTTGTTCAGTTCTATTGCACCAAATGTAAATGTTTTTAAAAATTGTAAACACATTCATACAAAAATGCTTCAAAAAATAAAAAGCCTTGGACTATTTGTCAACCCTACAAGAAAAATGATTAGTTGTGTGATACCTTGATATCTATCCTACTCTAAATGTGTAAAATAATTAAGAAATGAAAATGACAAAATACCAAGGACACCTCAAAATTAGCCAAAAGAGAAATAGAATAAGAAAGGAAATGGATAAACAAAATAGAAACAATATCACCTTCCTTGTTGTTGATTTATCCTTGATTGGCCCTTGATTGGAATGGATTGTGTGCTCCTTAGATGATGGATTGAGTGACTAAGATGCAAGATTCTATATGCAAGATGATTAACAAAGATGGTTGAATGGTTGAAAAGGCTTGAGGATTCAAATGGACAGCATGTAGTTATCAAAATACAAAGTGTTTGAGAAGGAAAATTAGCAGCATAAGGTTTCTCAAAATGAAGAAGTGTTCCAAAATACCCTTGAGGAGGGGGTATTCATAGGAGATTTTGAATTCTCTAGAGAATTCAAGGGTCAAGATTGATCCAAAAAGGTCAAGATGAAGGGCTATGGTGGGTTGAGAACCCACAAGCCCTCACATCTTGACATGTGGAGGGTGAAGTGGACAAGAGGATATGAGGTGGAGGTGAGTTGTCAAAAAGGTACATGAGGTGGAAAAGGACATGCACCTTGGGGGATGAGAGGATTTCCACAAAAAGGGATTTCTTGTCCCCAAGTGGGAGTGAAAGAGACATTTGAGAAATTTTGGAATTCCTCAAAAATCTACATGGGAAAGTGAAAGGTGGTTGGGGATATAAATATGAATTAAAAATTCACATTCATAGGATGATCGATAAAAGGTGGGCTCCAAAAAGGTGGGACTTGGTCACATGTGGAGATTGTGACAAGTCCAAGGTTGGTCACATGTGGAGATTGTGACAAGTCCAAGGTTCTAGAAGCCTTGGAAGGATGGAATGTGAATTAAAAATTCACATATAAAAGAGGGGAATCTAGGAAGAATAAAAAGGAATTAAAAATTCCTTGGAGAATGATTAGGCTTAATTAATCAGAATTAGAAGATAATTAGGGATAATTAGAATTAAAGCCAACTTGAAGTTGAGAGGACACATCATCAGGATTAGGCATGTGCACATCCTTAATGAAGAGATTAGGAGATGGATTAGGATTAGATGAAAATGATGTGAGGAATTTATTTGATGAAAAGAGGATTAAAAAGAGGGTAAAGGTATTTAATTATTAATTAAATACCTTAGGATTTGGCAGAATTTAAAGATATTAATTAAATAATAGTAATATTACTTAATTAACTTGGATAAGAGGATGTTTAGACGAAAAGTGATAAATTTGGATAAATTAAGTGTCCAAATTTGGATGTCTACATTTTGCCCCTCTTTGAGATGGTGTTACGAAGTAGCATCATTTCAAAGAATATTAAAATATAGAACCTAGAAGAAGATGGTTAGATTGGATGAGCCATCCAAAGGAGTGACTAGGAAGGAAGATGAGGGTAAAGATGAAAGTTAGGGATGAAGGATGCCCCCTCGAGAGGACATGCGGGTTGAAGAGAACACGTGTGTGCTCTCGAAAGAGATGATGATGCAAGGGGAGATGAGGAAGATGATGCACGGTGATGGGGAAGAGAGTAAGTGATATAGAAATGGATGAAGCACAAATGGATTTGAGGACAAAAGGTGATGTTGCCCCAGTCAAGGTACAAGCCAAAATGGGTTGATGATGGATGGAGGGTTGTCAATGAGGGAATTAAAGATCCCAAAACAACACGAGGATAGGGAAGGATACATCCCACTGAGTGGTATTGATGAGGGAAAGATACATCCCAAAACACCACTAAAGGATAGGGAAGAACACCTCCCGATGATGATGATGAAAGTGTTGTTGATGAGAGAAGGATACATCCCAAAACAACACCAAAGGGATAGGGAAGAATACCTCCCGATGATGATGATGAAAGTGTTGTTGATGAGGGAAGGATACATCCCAAAACAACACCAAAGGGATAGGGAAGGATACTAATGGATGATCAAGGCTGGTAACAAGACTGAGGATATGATTAGATGATTCAGGCTAAGTGGAATGGAGGGAGATTGGATAGAGATAAGGATGAAGGATGAATGGATGGGGGGATACATGCAAGATGATAGAATAGAAAATGAAATGCAATCCTAATGCAATTTTCCATCCTTGGAGCACCGATTTTTGCTATAGCATAAGACACAAGACACCAGGGTATGAAGAACCAAGGCGAATTAGTGTCTCATGCATAAAACAAACACAACAGACAAGAAGGCTATCCCAACACCCCAAAGTCACAAAGACCTTGGTCGGGCCAGGTATTGAGATAATCACAAGCACAAAAGGATGCCCCAGC
This sequence comes from Sequoia sempervirens, assembly GCA_007258455.2. Classification (NCBI taxonomy): domain Eukaryota; kingdom Viridiplantae; phylum Streptophyta; class Pinopsida; order Cupressales; family Cupressaceae; genus Sequoia; species Sequoia sempervirens. Next base: position 31,716,288 of record VDFB02000020.1, read on the forward strand.
ATAACACAAGACCTCGGGGATCTTGGTGGGTATTACGTGGGACAACCAAGAAGACACAATAAAAAAAAAGAGAGCAAGATATGCCCCTATGTTGACCAATCAAAACACACCATAATATGATGGATCATGGCGGCCTTGACAAGTGATGATAGGGAGCTCAAATTATAAATAAAATTCAAAAGTATCGAAATATCACAATCAATTTCAAACGTCTTTTGCCATAGGATCAAGGGGATGGATGGGATTGATGAGGTCTGTTAGGAAGGATGCATCCTGTTGAGACCAAAGATGATGGATACTAAAAGATCGTTATGGCGCGAGATGTGCAAAATCGATTGGATCTCATGATACAAGTGGATCTCGTTTGTTAAGAACCAGCTAGATAAGGGCATAGCTTGATGGCACGACACAAGGAAGACAAGACATGGGACTGACACACCCTAAAGACCTAGGGGCTCAGGGGCCGAACAAAGATTAGCCTTGCCTACGTGAAAGCGCAGAGCCCTTGTAGTTGAGTGAAAGGTGATGACTGACCAAGATGGAGACTTTGATGGATGGTAAAGATAGGATGGACAAAAGGAGAAAGACCAATGATAGATGATAGAGGACCAAAGTGGACAATGAAGATCGATGATGGAACCCCGGGGGTGGATCAAATGATCGACCTTGCCTACGTGAAAGCGCAGGGGCAACGTAGTTCGACAAGACCAAATGCAAACAATGGATAAATGAGGATAAGATGATAGGATAAGTGGATAAAAAGGTGGGACCGATACGACAAGAGAGGATAGACCTGTTCGATTAGATAGGATGATGATGATCACATAAAGCTCAGGGATGGGATAGTTATCCAAAGTAGTAAAATGACTTGGGAGGATGTTATGAGTGATGAAAAGTGATAGGAGATTGGAAAGATGTGCAAGAGAAGCAGGGGTGATGACGATGAGATAAATGGCATTGGGTTGCATGGGGGGAGGCCTATAGCCAGATACTAATGACAAGGGATTGTGAGATGGTATGAGGATAAAGATGAGAGAATGGATAGAGATATAGGGATGTGGGATGGGAGGGATTGTTTGGATGGATGGGAATATAAGGATTGGGAGATGAAAGGGATGCTAGGATAGATGGATACGAAGATAAGGATGGGGAGATGGAAGGGATGCTATGATAGATGGATAGGGACAGAAGGATTGGGAGATGAAAGGGATGATAGGATAGATGGATACGAAGATAAGGATGGGGAGATGGAAGGGATGCTATGATAGATGGATAGGGACAGAAGGATTGGGAGATGAAAGGGATGATAGGATAGATGGATACGAAGATAAGGATGGGGAGATGGAAGGGATGTTATGCTAGATGGATAGGGAGATGAAGGGATGTTATGCTAGATGGATAGGGAGATGAAAGGATGTTATGATAGATGATGTCTCCAAGGACTATGTCACAAAGGAAGTAGATGCCCCCACTCCAGATATGCCATATATGAGGGGGCATGAGGGAAGATAAAGGAGATAACTAGATGAGGATAGGATGGGTGACTAAGGAATATGATAGAGCATGGATGAAGGGAATGTATGCCAATAGGTATCCAAAGCATGCATAGATAGGTGTCCCTATTTTGATCAAGATCACAAGAAGGATGGAGGGAATGGGAGATAAATGGGATATGATGGTAGGATGCGGAAGATAGGTGGGATGGGGGGATTTATGAAGAGGACGGATAACAGGAAGACGGGTGCATAGTTGGAAGCATAGCGGATGGAGGGAATGCATATCAGGAAATTGCCCCCAAGTGCAGATGGGTATTTACGCATGACGCCTGTTTGCCAGGTTTTCATCATGGTACTTATCCAAGGCGCTTGTTTGCCAAGTTTTCACCATTGGACGATTTTTTATTTTTTTTTTTGAATTTTTGAACTTTTTGAACTTTTTTGACTTTTTTGTGGATTTTTGACTTTTTGGATGTTATGCAGAAGGAGATGGGTAAGGACCTGTGATAAGGATCAAGGTGTTAAGAGCCCATGTTTGAAGTGACTGTTGGATGTTGGTACAACCTTATGAATAAATGGATTATGCAAGAGGATGAATTAGGGGGATTTGAGAGGGGAGATACATGGGATAATGGATGGGATGCTGCAAAGGGTATGGATGGAATGATGGGGTAGATATGTGATGGGGAGATGTGTTCAGGACCAACAGTGGCACATGTGGTGGTGGATGTGAAAAGATAAGGGGATTAAGGGATAGAGAATGGGGAGATAATGGAGGAGATGGACTGGTGAATTTCGGGACATAAGGACCCAAAACAGATTTAGGAGATGAAAGGGTGTATGATTAGCTTTTGGATTAGCGACTTTGGATGTTCTTGCAGATTTTTCATGTGATGGCATTGCAACTTTTTTCTTTGGGATCCACATGGTTTTGATCTTTGCTTTGGTGGGCCTTTGCGACCTACAGATTTGATTTGGATTTTGGATTTGATTTTGCTTTGCTTTAACATGTCTTTTAGAGGGGACATGGGAAGCTTTTGATTCATGTGGATGTTTAGATTTATGCATTTTTATGTTAGCATCCAAAGTGAATTGAGTAGCCATGGGATGGGTGTGAATAGATGGATGATGTGGAGCGAGGAAGGTAGGAATATGGGGATTATGTGTAGACGGAGGATGTGCGGGTATGTGCCTTTGTTGATCCTGATTAGGGGACATGTGAGAGGGATGTTTATGATGGATGAAAGGTATAGGTGATGAATGGATGAAAGGATGAGATGGAGGAGGTGATCTTGGGATATATGGATCCAAGATGGATGGAGTGGATGAAGGATGGGGTATGGTGGATGGAGGGATGTAAGGACCCAAAATGGATGGAGCAGATGAAGGAGGGATATGGACGGTGGTTTTGAGGCGATATGATAGAGGAGGAGAGATGGCAACATATGATCTAGTGGGGCGATGGGAAGAGCCGACATTTCTTTTGGAAAAGGCTCGTTGAGGATGTCTAGAGGTTGTACCAACATTTTTGGATTGCGAGTCGTGAGTAGCACATCCAAGACCTTGTGGATACAAATGTTCTTTAGCTTGGATGGGCTCTATAATACCTTGCTCATGAAGGCCTAAACCTTTTCCTTGATAGTTCATTTTCTTGAGTATTCGATCTAGGACAGGATTTTTGTTATTCTGGAAGAATGATGCGAGCTCATTATTAGGTGGAAGAGGAGGGTTGGTAAATACACTATGCTTTTCTTCTGCAAGGAGGCCACCATGGAAGAATGTGAGAGTACCAAGGGGATATGCAAGCGGTGGGGGGATAGCATTTTTAGGCGATGATGGGGGATCATGAGAAGGAGAGGATGGGATAGCAACATCAGGAGAGGGAGTAGGGGCCATGATAGGATTTGGATTTGTGGTAGTAGGCTCATGTGATGGAGATGGAGATGGAGCAATGGAAGCTTGAATGACAAGGGGATCATGAGATGGAATGGATGGGGGACTGTGATCTTGAGGTGGACTAGATAGGATGGTAGGATCTTGATCTGGAGAAGGGGATATGCTGGCATGCTTTGGATTAGACTCTTGGCATGACTCATCTTGTGTGGATGGCATGATAACGACTCTTTTTGGGACTCTTCAAGTAGGGAAGATGGAGGGACGGAAGATCCATGAGGTTCATTGGAATGGGTTTTAGTGCTACTAGGAGTGGGAGGAGTGGATTGGATTTGGGTGTCTTCGGTGGATTCAGTAGATCTAGGAGTAGAGGGAGTGGATTGGAATTGGGTGTTTTCGATGGATTCGGTGGTTCTCATGGTAGGAGATGTGGGTTCAATGGATTTAGTGGGTTCAATGGTTTCATGGTTTGATCAATGCTAGGGGTGGTAACATCAATAATAGGTGTGGTATGGAGAAGGGTCTCATCACTAGTGACCGTGGATGATGGATCTAGATGGCATGGTTCCATGACTTCAAGATGTGGAGTTGGGGATGGCTTCTTTGTAATTAGTCCTTGGAGAACTTCTGAAACGAGAGACTTGCATATGGTTGGCTTGGCTAGGGTGGTAGAAATGGATGAGGGATTATGGATTGGTGGACTAGGGTTAGATGGAAGAATGGGATTGAATGTAGGACTATGAGTAAATGGAGGATTAGGATTGGATGGGTGAATGGGATTGGATGGAGGACTAGGAGTAGATGGAGGACTAGGATGGGATGGATGAATGGGATTGGATGGAAGACTAGGAGTAGATGTATGAATGGGATTGGATGGAGGACTAGGAGTAGATGGAGGGTTAAGGTAAGGATATTGGAGTGGTGAATTAAGATAGGGGGACATGAATTGTGGATTAGGACAAGAGGATATAGGTGGTGTAGTGGAACAAGAGGATGTGGGGGATGGATTATAATAAAGGTATTGGGATGATGGATTAGGATGAGGAGACATGGATGTAGGATTAAGGTAAAAGGGTGGGGATGTAGGATTAGTATGGGAAGATTGGAAAAGAGGATTAGGATAGGGGGACATGGATGGAGAATTGTAATAGGAGTATTGGGATGGAAGATGAGGATAAGAGGATGTAGATGTTGTGTAAGGGGATGATGTAGATGAAGGACATGACAAATATGGGGATGAAGAAGATACTGGATATCCATTGTCCAGGGTGGCATAAGGAGCATGACTAGGCGTGGATGAAGACATAGTGGGATAACTGGAAGGGGTGATTGGATTGTGGAAAGTGGGTGGAGAGATCTTACTATTGATGATAGCATCAAGGGGATCTATGTCATATTCTTCTTGATTGACAAGACTTTCGTTATCATCGTCCACGTAATTAAGGTTTCCCTTGACTACTATTGATGGAGGATGAGGATTCATGATGGTGAAAGGATAAAGAGGATGGATAAAAGATTTTGGATGGGAACGGATTAAAGCTCAAATCAAGATTTTGGTCAAGCTCAGATCAGGATTGGACAAAAGCTCAGATTAGGATGATTGGATGGGATTTGGTAGATAGATGATTGGATCGGGTAGATGATTTGATGAATTTGATTAAAGTACTAGATCGGTTTGATTGGATAGGATCAAATGATTAGACGATGTTGATTGGATAATTGTGATTGGATGAACTTGATCGGATTGGTGTGCTTGGATTGATTAGGGGATCAGAAGAATGGATTTGTTTGATTAGATAGGAAGAAATAAAAGGTACCACTAGATATATCTTGAAAAATTAAGCAATTTTGGTTTTTGAACGAAGTTGATTCGATGTACGGTTTGTAAATGGTGGCCCCAGGAAGTTAGGGGCGTGTCCACCCTGCGATGCGAGGCGTGGCCACCCTGGGATGGTCAAATTATTGATAGGAGGAAATGGAAGGTACCACTGGATAGAGCTTAAAAAATTAAGCAACTTTGGTTTTTGAACGAAGTTGATTCGACGTACGGTTTGTAAATGACAGCCCCGGGAAGTTAAAGGGGCGTAGTCAACATTTTGCAGTAAAATCAGGGGCGTAGACAGCTTTCTGCAACAAATCAAGGGCGTTTCCAGCAAAATCAGGGGCGTTTCCAGCAAAATCAGGGGCGTTTTCAGCAAAATTAGGGGCGTAAACAACTTTCTGCAGTAAATCAGGGGCGCTACCGCGTTTCTGCGGGGGCGCTACCGCATTTCTGCGTAGGGCGCTGCCGCGTTTCTGCGGGGACAAAGCTTGGTTTTTGATGGAAAAGGCTATGGCAAGGACACAAAATGATAAAACAAGTCCAAAGTATCAAAAATTTGACAGATTTTTCACGAGATAATACCTCAAGCAAGCACAATCCTATGATTAATATTATGGGTATGGCAAGACAAAGTCTTAATCTAGGATGCACAAGGCTTCTAGGGAGTCCTCGATATACTCTCGGTACGTGAGGCACAACCGTAAACATCAGTCCGTCACAAGCGTGAGTCGGGAACCCCAGCGAGATACTGAAGGGCTCGGACCAACTCTTCACGTCTATCTAGGTATCACCCTAGCTTTGACACTCCGCCAATTACGACGCAACTGGATTGGGGTACAACTTTCGTTCTCCCCCCTTTATATACCCCGCCGGTACACGTGGTTGGAATCGTCCCTTGGGGTGATGAAATCCCCAAGCAGGTCCCACTAAAAGGAAGACACCAACTGTTTCCAACTACTCCCCAGGCTCACACGAAGTGCAAGGGGAAAGTGAAAACAAATCGATGCCCCCTTGGGTAACGCAAAAGTAAACAACCACAGCAAACAATGAGATTTAATCCCCTAATTAGACTATGTTTGAGAGCAGCAAAGATAATTTTTTGAAAGTCTGATTATGTAGATGCCCCCTGCAAACGAACGTTAGTTGTCTTCCTTCTTTTTCACCTTTTGGTCAAATTTTGCCACAATATGCTGCAAAAACGCTATAGTGAAAAATAGCAATATTCTTGCCGTATCAACGTTAGAGAGTTATCACGTGAAAACCGCAAAAACCAGAGTTAAAACGGGCCAAAACAATTCCATTCTACCCTCCAAACTCTGCTTTGGGCGCCACTGCCTGGGGGCGCCTAACTGGGCCAGGAGGGCGCCACCGCACTGCGAGGCCACCGATCTCCGTGGAGGGCTGCCACCGCGGCCTCTGTGTGGGGGGCCAATCAAGACTTGTGTGGGGGCGCCACCGCGACCGCACTTCTGTAGGGGCGCTACCGCACTTCTGTGGGGGCGCTACCGCACTTCTGTGGGGGCGCTACCGCACTTCTGTGAGGGCGCTACCGCACTTTTGTGAGGGCGCCACCGGACTTCTGTGGGGGCGCTACCGCACTTCTGTGAGGGCGCTACCGCACTTCTGTGGGGGCACTACCGCACTTCTGCGAGCTTTTCCTGCAAAATTCTTAACTCGAAGAGACGTTAAATGCAAGACCCGTGTGTGGGTCCCACCGAGCGTGCCAGAAATGTGATACCTTGATATCTATCCTACTCTAAATGTGTAAAATAACTAAGAAATAGAAATGACAAAATACCAAGGACACCTCAAAATTAGCCAAAAGAGAAATAGAATAAGAAAGGAAATGGATAAACAAAATAGAAACAATATCACCTCCCTTGTTGTTGATTTCTCCTTGATTGGCCCTTGATTGGAATGGATTGTGTGCTCCTTAGATGATGGATTGAGTGACTAAGATGCAAGATTCTATATGCAAGATGATTAACAAATATGGTTGAATGGTTGAAAAGGCTTGAGGATTCAAATGGACAGCATGTAGTTATCAAAATGCAAAGTGTTTGAGAAGGAAAATTAGCAGCATAAGGTTTCTCAAAATGAAGAAGTGTTCCAAAATTCCCTTGAGGAGGGGGTATTTATAGGAGATTTTGAATTCTCTAGAGAATTCAAGGGTCAAGATTGATCCAACAAGGTCAAGATGAAGGGCTATGGTGGGTTGAGAACCCACAAGCCCTCACATCTTGACATGTGGAGGGTGAAGTGGACAAGAGGATATGAGGTGGAGGTGAGTTGTCAAAAAGGTACATGAGGTGGAAAAGGACATGCACCTTGGGGATGAGAGGATTTCCACAAAAAGGGATTTCTTGTCCCCCAAGTGGGAGTGAAAGAGACATTTGAAAATTTTGGAATTCCTCAAAAATCTAATGGGAAAGTGAAAGGTGGTTGGGGATATAAATGTGAATTAAAAATTCACATTCATAGGATGATCTAGAGGATAAAAGGTGGGCTCCAAAAGGTGGGACTTGGTCACATGTGGAGATTGTGACAAGTCCAAGGTTCTAGAAGCCTTAGAAGGATGGAATGTGAATTAAAAATTCACATATAAAAGAGGGGAATCTAGGAAGAATAAAAAGGAATTAAAAATTCCTTGGAGAATGATTAGGCTTAATTAATCAGTAATTATAAGATAATTAGGGGATAATTAGAATTAAAAGCCAACTTGCAAAAGTTGGAGGATGTGACACATCCTAATCAAGGATTAGGCATGTGCACATCCTTAATGAAGAGATTAGGAGATGGATTAGGATTAGATGAAAATGACATGTAAGGAATTAAATAAATATAATATTTATTTAATTTATTTGATGAAAAGAGGATTAAAAGAGGGTAAGGTATTTAATTATTAATTAAATACCTTAGGGATTTGGCAGAATTTAAAGATATTAATTAAATAATAATAATATTACTTAATTAACTCGGATAAGAGGATGTTTAGATTAAAAGTGATAAATTTGGATAAATTAAGTGTCCAAATTTGGATGTCTACAAGTTGTTCACACAAAAATACGCCATGACCCTGCAAGAGTTGCACCAACAATGTTAAACAATCTCACAAAACACAACAAACAACTAGTAGTTAGGGTTAGCTATACTATGAATAAAAAAAGTTTGCAAAACTGACATAGACCTAGAAAACAAAGCAATAGTGGGCCTCTTAATTGCAATAGTGACCCTATTTTTAGTGTGACTACGACTTTTCCAAATGATAGTGGCAGGATTCTAGGTCGATAGTGGTTCTATTTAGGATGAAAGTGGCTTTGTAATGTTAGTTCAAATACCTATACTTAGAAACTTGCAAGACAAAAAGGACAATAGCAGCTTTTCTCGACAATAACAGAAAAATTTAGGTCGATAGCGACCATATTTGGGTCGATATCAGAAAAAAAAAGTGATAGATGCGTTCAAATTTTAAGGTGAAAACATTCCATTTAGCTAAAGTGAGTCTTGAAAAGGTTGTTCACGATTGAAAACCTGCAACTGCTCACTAAACTCAATGAAAACATTAAATTTAAGGGCCTAGGTCCCACCGGGTGTGCCAAAATATGTAAGGGGGACTCAGAAAGATGAAAATACAACAATGAAAACAAATCAATGAAATCAAAACAAGATAAATCCCAACTTACTCATGAAATGCGATTGTAAAGGAAATGAATTCAACAAGAAACGTTAGCATAAATGAGAAATTAAACAAATTAAAAATATTACAATTTTACCATCCCATTTTGAAGTGTATTCGTATTGATCCATGTTCGCAAGATTCAAAATTAGTAGTAATGGTGATCTCGAATGCAAGAATGTGCTAAATGTGCTTCAATAGCCAATTTGACATGACCTCTCCACAAATTCTCCAGATTATTCGATTATTTTTTAGAAGGAAGAAGATTGTTTTATAGATTTACGATATTTTAGATGAATGATCGAGATGCAAGAATGAAAGATCACAATCAACGATTGGGAACCATTGAGAGGAAATAGATTGATCAGTTAACTCCTTTGATTGATCCAATTAAGGGATTTAATTGGATAATCAGTGGGATTAGATTGGAATGATTTGTGGGATTGAAGAAATCAGATTGAGTGTTTAGTGGGATTGAATAAATCAGGTTGAGTTAGGAAATAGATTGAGAAATCAATGGTCATGATTTATTCAATCAAGATACGTGAGTATGTATTAAGTAATTTAATAATTAATTAATGTTTAAGAGGAACGTGCAAGTTGCATTTGACTTTAACAAATAAAGATAGATTTATTTGTTGACCATGTTGAGTGATTTTGAGTAATTCATTTAATTGATTTAATTATTCAAATTTAGAGAAGGGAAAGTGGCTTAACTAAATAATTAAAGATAACTATTTAATTAATTTAGACAAATAAGTAGTTTTAGTGACATAATTAAATGACTTGTGTTTATTTAATTAATCAAGAGGAATAAGGTTAAATTAGATGATGACAGTGAATTAATTAAATAATTAAAGATTATTCAATTAATAGAGGAAAATAGGATTAATGATGCAAATGATAAATGATGTCGATAAATGGAAAAATGTAGTTTAGGATATGTGATATGCATTAGGTCAATTTTACATGTCTATGTTTTGCCCCTCTTTGACACAATGTACTAGTTACATTATTTCAAATAATTTGATGCTCAAATCAAGATTTGAAAAATTTAATATGCCCCACTGTGCCCTAACGATTAGTAGAATGATGATAAGACGCTGGGCTACCCCCTCAAGAGGTCGGCAAAATTTTTTTTTTCAGGTTAGGCGCTCGACTAGGTTCTGAAGTAGTTCTGATGTGTAGAGATCAAGCTACATATCTAGAGCTTCTATACAGTGGCTACAACCTACATGTATGACAATACTTTCCTAGTATGCAAACTTGGATCACAGTGAACTGAAAGTGTAAACAGTGGCTACTTACACTACTTTGGCCAAAGTATCCATCACCTAGAATTTAGAGTGGAGGTCACATGCTCACCCATCTTTCTAGCTCTATTTGGTTTTGACCATTCATACTCTTTACATACATTCCATTTAAAAAGAAAGTGATGACATTATAATAACTTGACTAACTAGGTTACACCCTTTCCCATGGATTGTCCTAACCCCAGGAATAACCAAGTTAACCATACGAGTAATCATAAGATCACAACATTAAATGACTCTATTTAAAAAAGTATAGTCACAACATTAAGTATCTTCAATTCAAAAGTATGATCTCATCAATAAATGACTTCAATTCTTCATTATGATCTCAACAATAAATGACCTCAATTAAAAGGCATAATCTCATCAATAATGACTCCATTCAAGAGTATAATCTCAACAATAAAGTGATTATAAACAATCTTAAAACTTCAATATGACTCAAATATTCACATTTCTACAATGTTCAATACATTTGTGTAGATACTGAAAAATGTCCCTAATGATATCATACACTCGAATTAGGTATACTAACATCATTTCCTCTTGAAACCCATCCTCTTTTTGCTTAATTAATTAAATTAGCCTAGCTAATTAATTAATGACATCATTTTCACCTATTAACCTAATTCTTCAAATCGGGTTAATTCACCCCCCTTTCGTGCTAACATTTCATCTCGTTAAATTAAATAAATCAAACTATTTAATTTAAATCCCTAAATTTTCTTATTTAATTAAACAACCCTAAGGTATTTAATTAAATGTCATTCTACCTTTCCCCCTTTCATTAAATTATTTTATTTAATGAATATCATCTAATTCTTCTAATCCCCTTAATTCCATAATTCATATTGTTTAATTATCAATTAAATCTAGTTCCCCCCACTTGCAAGGGAATATTCCTACTTTCCACATTCCTCCAAAAAAGGAATATTCCCATGGAATATTCCTTTGCACTATCTAATTTAGTTTTAATTAACTAAATATCCTTATTCCTCCCCATGAGAATATTCCAGAGAATATTCTCTCTCATTTGAAAAAGGGGAATATTCATTTTTCTCAACAAACTTACTTAGCTTCTTGAGCAAGTTAACTTGTGACCTCTTGAATAAGTTGAAAGTGTGTTTGTTTGAAGGAATGTGAACCCTTAATTAAATCTCATTTTGCATTCTCATCCATTGATGAGAATCCATGATTCATGTCTCCAACTTCTTCCATCCTTTACCATTGATTAGCCTTTTTGATCTTAACCCTTCATTTCTTATTTGCTTTCCTATAAATAGGTCACTATTTGAGACAAATGGATCCATCTTTTAGAGAAAACTTATGTTGTTGAAATCACTCACACACACTCATATTTAGCACATATTTAGCATCTTTTAACTCATTTTAGTTGCATTAATTAGTTTTAAGCTTCCATTAATGGCTTCCATGATCACATAATGCATCCATTTAGCTTGTTTAATTAATTAGGGTTTGGATCTTTTAGGTTAAAATCCATTTAGCATTAGCTTAGCATTTGTATATCTTTATCATTTAACATAAAATCATGTTTAATTAGCTTGCATCATGCTCATTTAGATTAAATCATGTTTACATACACATCTCACAACCGTTCCATCAGTTTTCTTCAATAAAACTAACAAGAACAAGCTCATTTATCCATGAGATTGGGAAAGGGTCATCGTTTCACATCAACGTGACACCACTCCCACAATGAGATAAATTTCAAATGGATTAGAGTAGACATTTAAATGCTTTCATAGTTTATAATACTTAGTTTTGATAAATTTTTAGTTTAACTTTCATTTGAAGGATCCTGTTGAGATTCGACGTTAGTGGATTCGTTATGCTTCAATTCTGATGCCGAGCTAGGAGGATCAAAATTCAACTCAACCAATCATTCAAAGAAATGATAAAAAATTATTGGTCTTAGGAATTCTTGGATTACTTTGCAATAACACAACTGATAAATCATCAACAATGAAAACTTTCATAAACTTATTCAGCTCAAACAAAGATTAAGTGCATTCTAGATCATATTGGAAACATAGCCATGGCAGCCCACAATTTAATGCAATGAACAGTCATTAATAACTTTCAAAAAAAATAAAATAATTCCAATCAATCTGGTGAGATTGAATACAACATACTTATAGACATTTCCTCCTATTTTTATGAAGATCCAACAGTGGAAAATAAATTTATTGTATTTTCCCCAAAACTCCAAACTCTAGGTAGGGTTCAAACCTGCCCTCACAAAAAGGTCATAACTTATTCAAATCTTAATAAAATTTGATGAGACTTGAATAAAATGAAATTATATTCACATGGAAACAAAATACAATTGGTTTTAGATCCAAAATATAGACTTTACAATCTGTACTATCACATTTTTCAGACTGTAAATTCTGCACAATATTGTTAGAATAGGGTAGTCTCACCAAAATAGTCATATCTTCCATAAAACTCAATAAAATTCAATGAAACAAAAATAATTGGAAACTAGAAATAGAGATATTTCCATCCATATATGATACTCCATTATTTGAGTCCATACTAGGCCGTACAAAGCACAACTTCAGCCTAGAAACAATATAAAAATCAGAAAATACACACAAAATTTGAGGTCGCCATTCATCAAACTTCAAAAATAGTGTCTCCAACCCCCTAATTCCAGTTTTGGAGGGTGTATTTATACATTTACAACCAAAACCAGCTATTTTCAACCACCTTTTGATTATTTTGTTGAAAAAACACCTTAATGACACTTCATCTACCTAATTTTGCACTTTTGACAATTTTTACAATATGGAACAACTTTAAACATTATTTGACAAATGACTTAAAATATGACTTCCTAAGACTTAAAAACCTCTAAAATGTTTTGATAAACCTTATTATAAGACCCAATACACAGAATACAACAACTATTTAGAAATGGCCTCATGGAGGCAAGAAATCAAACAAGTGCTCCTGCACCAAATTCTTCATGGATCAAGCATAATCAACCCATGCTAATCCGTCCAATCACATTTTGGCGCTAGGAGGGAAAACCGATCAAATTTAATCAATTTCTATGTCGAATTCCATTTTTATGACTTTTGTAGGAAACGACACCCAAAATAATTTCAACGACACACTTGCTAGGCATCGCCATATAGCGATGCTATCGTCATCTGAAACAACGACACCTATTTAATTCCCCAACGCTAATTAAATAAACAACGACACTAATAATTTTTAGAGGTATCAAAATTTGCGAACAACGATGCTCTTCAAAATGGCGACACTATCGTCGTCCCTGTTTTCTCTGCAGGGCGACACCCAACTTCACCAGAGCGACGCTATTGTGAACAACAACACCCAACTCTGGTAAGAAATTTAACGATCTTTTTTGAACATGTGTTCTTTTTTTTTGATTCATCAAATTACTAACATGCTTCTAATGTTGTTCTGGTTTTTAGACTAACAAGGTTTTGTAAGATTGGATGACACAAAGTTAAAGTGACGAAGCATTCTCATCTTAAGAACTTATGATTGTAACAAGCGTTTTATGATTTGGGGCAATTATAACCTGATTTCTTATGCTTTTCATTTTATGCTCTAGGACCTCACTAATTTTCATTTGGGTTTAAAACGAATGCTCAAACGAGACTAAAATTGAACCCTCATTTCATCATTTTATTTTGGGTTTAAAATTGAACAAGGCAACTTAACATTTCATTTGGTGCATAAAATGAATTCATCTTAGATTTAGAGGTTAAAATGAATGAGTGCTTGATTTGCTATGACACACTTGTAGTGCGTATCCAATCCCCTTGCGCTTCGTGCGATCTTGGGTGAAGAGAAATACTTAAGTTCACCTTTATGCTTTGTGTCACCCTTAAGAGAGGACTTACTATGAGACACACCCTGCAACGGGAAACTCATAGGCAAGTTCTTGCAAGCACGTTTACAAGCGGGCTATATTAAAGGTTGGGAAATCATGATAAAATACCTTCTATCCTAGACTGTATAACATACTGCACCTAGTACCATGCCTTAAGTGGAACGGGAATGGTAGTAAGAGCCTAAAGTGGGTGTGTATACGGCTGGGTGTTCTCGATTTGTTACTAAGAACCAAATTGTTTAGTTACCAAAAATCCTTAATGCTTGTTGGTGCAAGAACGGTCATTCTGAAGCCGCCCCACATTTGTACTATTCATTGTTGAAATAGAAAAATCCCTAGAATCTTCAAATCTTTAAGATTTTCGGATTTGGTGGTCCCGAGAAGTGTGTGTCGTGGAGGGGAGCCAGTGTCGCCAAATCTCTAATTGTTCGCATTGTCTTAGTGTTTGGAGAAATCTGAGTGGGGACTCAACAAGTATGGCCATTTCAACCTAGGATTGTAAATGCTTGAAAGTCAGTTTAATACTTTGCTTGGTTCCAAAACATTACAAACAAACATTCACAATCTTCCTCAAAATTTCAAACCCTTTGGTCTAAATATGGATACCTTTTGAAATAACCTTGATATTAATGCTTGTCCTAAGGATTTCTATCCTTAGAGATTTCTAAATATCTTGAATTATATCTTAATCCATATTTTTCAAAGTTATCATAGGCAACTATGGCTTGAACTTCATCCTTTTCACAAAATGGAAATTGTGAAATCTATGATGTTTTTGACATAGACATCTAGTTTGAAAACATAATCAAGACAAGTGTTTGTGGTAAAAGATACTCACTTAAGCAAGATAAGTTGACACAAATTGAACCCCACATGAATATTTGGAGACCGATCGCTCTCGTTGAACAACTTGATCTTGAAGGTGCTATTATTCAACCAAACTTTGAACTCATTAACAGAGAAAAAACTGACATAGTTAGTAGTTTGAGAAGCTTCACTTTTGAAACCAAGGAAACACCAGCCCAATGGAGAAATGCAACATACATCATAGATGAAGAAGAGGAACAAGCTGATATTGAGGCTAGAAGGCCCATATTACCACCACCCGCGTGATAATAAATATCCTCTTTTCTTCCATAAACTTGAACTTTTTCTAAATGATCTCGTAAAATCAAAATCCCCAAGAGGAGGTCTATTGGCCGTCACTTCAAACTTAGGCACCTTACTCCAAAAGCTCTCAAAAAACACCTTGCAACACTTCACCAAAATAGAACCAAGTTGTTATACTACTTCTACAAACGTGTTTCAAGGAACAATCTAGAATTGTATACATTCTTTTTTGGTCAAACTCCTGGTCTTTTTCACGATAATGAACCTATCTAAAAAATTAGGTCTTTAGGATTTGAACACTTTAGAGGAATCAAATGCTTCTCAATACCTTGGTCTTAGCAAACAAAGGTTCACTTTAGGTCAATATTGGGTCAAACATTTCATGCACCCCTTCATCAAAATTTCATCCTTCACCTCACCAAACTTTGCAAAAATTTCAAATACACCAATACTTTTGGACTTAAAACATTTATCAAACCAACCCCTAACTTAGCTACTTTGTATGTGAAATGCAATATTTTTCATGCATTTAGGTAAGTTAGTTATCATCTTTGAACTATTTCATCTTGAAGGTCACGAGTCTACCCTAAAGTTTTCCAAGTTCATCAACATCCTTTATCCAAACATCAAAACTTCAAACTTAAGTCAAAAGTGTTGTCCCAAAACGTTTGCAAATATCACTCCCCACATCACCCATCTTTTCATCACCCATTATCATCATTGATCCAAAAATACTTAGAGCATCCCTTTTACCTAGATTTGAGTCAACTAGAGAGTTCAAACATTGCAAATCACAACATAACTCTCCTAGAGGTGATCCAAAATTTATGGTAAAGATGAGATCACAACACAAGAGAATTATGGAAAAAACCAAAGTTACATTTACCTCAAGTGATCCAAATCCTTTAGAATTTTATCAAAGAAGTCATGTTACTCCATCACAACAACCTTCATCTTCATCAAGGCCATATAAGATAGAAGATATAAAAAACAATCCATTTGAACTTACTAGGGAGGAAATCATGGAACATCAAACCTTGGTAAGTGTAGCTCCTATCTCCCCATGATTTGTTGCACAAAATCTGACACAGGGCTTCACAACTCCATCCCTAGGGCTAAATAAAACATCAACACCTAGCCTTGCAACTAATCTTGCTAAATACTTTTTCCATACTCTTCCATTTGAAAGCAACACACTTGTGGGTACCCTTGAAACCAACCCTCCATCCCACATGACCACTTGGACACCTACATTTGGTGCTCCTCCCATTCTCGAAGATCCCAAACAACCATATAAACCCCTTGAACTTCATTACTCCACAACAAATTCAACATATCGAGGACACCCCTCTTCATCCATCCCCACAAGTACCACAAGTGTGCCCAACATCATGCAAGGTAGTGCATACCAACTAGATCCAAAAGGGAAAGGAAATGCCCTCACACAAAGTCGACCCTTAATACAAGAAGGGACATCTCTATCCTACCCTCCAACTAATTCATCCATACCATTGGTTTCACAAAACCCATCTATCATGTCCATCATCAACCCACATCTAAACAATCCCTTGGTAACAAATCCCATCAATCTAGATAATACCTTGTCTACATCCCTAACACAAGTAAATCCTTAAGACATGGGACAAGGAAACATTTTTAATCAATGGACTCAAGGTACTAGTGTGTCAATCCCATCACATAATCTAATGGCACCATCCTCATCTTTCCCCACAGTCCCCTTTACCGTGCAAAATCAAATGGGACCTCAAACTTACATTCCCCCACCTCAATCCACTATCTTACAAGGAATGTTTAACCAAGGGAACCCCTAACCTCTCATCACCAATCCGCTACCCACTCAAAACATCACCACTCAAATCCCATCACAGATGTCTCAACAACCACCTGATCCTACATTACACATGCACACCTTAGCCTTACAACAAGCACAAAAATCCTATCAACAAGCCATCCAACAACAAAAACAAAACCAAGTATCCCTAGCAACACAACAACAAAAATAACAATAAGCAGCCCTAGCAGTACAACAACAACAACAAGAAGCAGCCCTAGCAGTACAACAACAACAACAAGAAGCATCCTTAGCACAACAACAACATCAAACACAAAAAGCAACCTTAGCACAACAACAACATCAATAGCGACACAACAAGCAACCTTAGCACAACAACAACATCAAACACAAAAAGCAACCTTAGCACAACAACAACATCAATCCCATCAAGCAGCCTTAGTAGCACAACAACAATAGTAGGCCCAACAACAAGCCCTAGTGGCACAACAACAACAACAAGCTCAATAACAAGCCTTACTAGCTCAACAGTATGCACAACAACAACAACAAAGTTCCTATTATAACCCTCAACAGAACATCATCAATACAAACACATTAGGAACAAATACATCAATACCCCAATCAACTTCATAGAATCTCACACCACCATACACCCCATACAACACCTTATCATATCAAAACTCATCCATCTTCCCACCATATGTTCCTCCACCAAACCCGCAAGACAATCTAGTATCACAACTTAAGATGTTGTCACAAGAAATGTAGGACCTTTAGATGGGAAAGACAAAGAAGCCCCACACACATAACCTATGTCCCTATCCATTCAATTGAAACATCGCAATGTTATCGCTCCCTCCTGACATTGAAATCCCCAAATTTGATAAATACAAAGGAAAAGGAAGTATGTGGACCATGTCAAATAATTTAACGTTATGTTTATGGAGATTGCTTACAACGATTCTTATTTAATGTGCCTCTTCCCCTGAAGTCTAACAAGTCCTACTATGAATTGGTTTTCTCAACTACCTCCTGGTATCAAAATTTTCAAGAAATTACTAAAAAATTCATCGATCACTTCTCCTTTAACCTTGACATGGATGTAAGCCTAGAAGAGTTGTACACTCTCAGAAAAAACAAAGGAGAAACTTTCGCTAATTTCTTACAACGATGGAGACAAAGAGCTAGTAAGAGAAAATGGCCTCTTCCCAATGAAGAACAAAAGGAGATCATCATAACAAACCTAGATCTAGATCTATCCTTCCACTTGAAAATACAGTGCATCACATCTTATGATGAGCATTTCCCTAGATCCCTTAACATTGAGAGAGATCTAATCGCATAGGGGAATACCTAAGACAATCAACCATCAACTAGTTCAAACGACAATCCTTGTGTCTGGGTTAAGAACAAAAACGTAACAAATGATGGTGTGGTAGATGCTAAGGTGGTCCTAAGTGCTCCTAGGCCAAACAACAACCAAGTTGCTAACATTCAACCAAATTTACAACAAACAACACCCCCTCAGAACAATCAAATCAATAAGACCAAGTCACAACAAAGGCGAACCCCTAACAAGAACAACTATCCTAAATGCAAGTACACACAGTTATCAGAACCCATTGAAACAATCATCAAGAAATTGGTAGAGTCAAACTTGATAACGCTTCCCAACTTTAAAAACTACCAAGAACCACAAGAGAAACCATCCTAGTACAACGAGAACGACCTTTGTCACTTTCACAAGATCAAAGGACAAAAAACAAAAAACTGCATGAGGCTAAAAAACATTATCCAAGACCTCATAGAGAATGATACCATATCCGTTCAGGTACCAACTGGTAATAAGGATCTTAAGATATACAAGAACCCTATGCTGGATCATAGCAAAGGAAACAACACTGGGAAAGCTAAAGATTACACAAACGTGAAACATACCTATTCAAATGTGGTCACTTCTTGTGATAGCGTTATCACCGTTTTCACCATCAAAGGGAATAGTGAGGAGTGTGGAGTCACCACATGATGTAGAAAAATTACCATCCAAGGAGTCCCATCCCAATCTAGGGCACAACCTACTTAGCCAACGACAAGCACTAGCAAGTACAATCTCTTAGAGCAACTTAAAAGACCCCCACACAAATTTCTATCTTAGAACTATTAAGGCTATCACCCACACATAGGGAAATCCTAGAGAAAGCTTTATCAGAGTCATCCGTTCTTGAGGATATTGATAGAGATTAGTTTCAAGCTATGGTAGGCCATATCGCTAATCACCTTCTCGAAACAAGACCTATCATCACAACCATCTCATAACCGTGCTTTACACTTTGATGTTATCATTCATAAGAAAAAGGTTAAAAGAGTATTAGTAGATGGAGTTGTTGTTCTAAACATTTGCACCCTTCAGTTGATAAAAAATCTAGGCTATTTAGAGGATACTATTGAGAAGACAAAGAGTACCACCATCAGGGCATATGACGACCAAGAACGGGTATCACAAGGCATCATCGCATTACCCATCCAAGTAGGCCCCCTCATCGCAAAAACTACATGCCAAGTATTAGACCTGGATCTTCCCTACAACATACTACTTGGTCGACCCTGGATCTATGCCTTGAAAGCTATAGCTTCAACCTACCATCAAATGTAAAGTTTCCTTTTGAGGGTAGAGAAGTTACTATCCATGGAGATCTTGAACCTTTTTACTACTGCAAAAATCTTGAGGCCAAGTTTTATAAAATCCCCGAAATACCCAATAATGACGAAGGGCCTACACTTGCTACCTCATTTGTTGACCCATCATCCCTTGCATCTACCTCTGAAATGAAAGCACTCATTGAGCAAAGCATACTCGACATCAAAGCAGTGATCTAGGATGATGGTTGTAGAAACTATAAGCTAATGAAGGATACTTTTGTGTTGGGAGAGTTACTTATTTCTCCCACATCTCATGGGAAATCCACACCTAGCATCAAAAAAGTCTTGGAAACTATGAAAATAGTAGCTACTACCTTCACCAAATGGGGGGACCTGAAAAAAGATTTTAATGAGGAAGATATCTCTAAACTGCTATATCAGGGCAAAAGACCTGTTCCTATACTTCCCATGGAAGATGACAACAAAGGCTTACAGCTAATGAAGGGCATGGGCTATACCAAGAACGAGAAACTGGGAAAAAATGACAATGGTTTGCTAGAACCTATCATTCCTGAGAAACGTCCAAAGAATCTTGGCTTAGGTTGTACTACTAGCAAGGTTAACCTTATTGGAAAAGGTACTTCCGCTAAACGGGATGAGGCTTCTTCCTAGTTACCAATATCGTGTGATACTACCCTAGATGACTTCCCCCTTGATGTTCCTGACCTATTTGAGAATAACTCCATCTTCATGATATCTACATCAACCTTCACCCCAAGCAACCGACCAAATGAAATATGCCTAGTATACCTACAACTCATTGATTTGGACCAACAAGAACCACCGATTCTAGATTTATTTGAAAACAATAAAGCGATCTCAGAATTCATGGGACTCCATGACAACTTACCATGGGAAGATCACAAGGTAGGTTTTGACATAGAGCTAGACACAGGAGCATACTAAGGGGAGATGATTGATTCCTTCAGTCGCAAAATTGATAACATACAACTAACATGCAAATCTTTGAGTGAAAACCACACTGTGGAACTCTCTGATCCTAAAATAGTAAAAATAAAGGATGTATCCAAGGGTGAAAACCTCTCTGAGGTTCCCAAGAATGAGGGATTCAATCTCCCCCTTAGTGCAATGCATTTAGAGAAATCAATAGTCTTAGCAAAAAAGGCCACTCCAGAGAAGCACCCAAGATCACTTTCTATGTCAAATCCTTGTTGGATGAAGGACAAAAGAACCTAGCAACATTCCTAAAAGAGCATAGAGCTAACTTTGCATGGTCATACACATATATGCCAAGCCTTGATCTAGAAGTAGTTGTGCATCATCTAGCAGTCTATCCCAAAGCCAAACCAGTAAAGCAAAAGTTAAGGAAGATGCACCCTCAGATATGCACCCTCAGATAACACTCTTGGTCGAACTTGAGTTACAAAAGCTTCTTGACGTTGGATTCATCCGGCCAATAGATTATCCTGAGTGGGTTTCAAACCTGGTACTAGTCTCAAAACCCACTGGGGTATCAAAATATGCACTGATTTCAGAGACTTGAACAAAGCATGCTCGAAGGATGATTTCCCTCTTCCTAACATCAACATCATAGTAGAATTAATAGCTGGGCATGAAATACTATCACTCAAGGATGGTTTTTCAGGATATAATCAAATCATGATCTCAAGGAGGATCAAAACAAAACTGCATTCACTTGTCGATGGGGGACATACTGCTGGAATGTGATGTCGTTTGGGCTAAAGAATGCAGGAGCAACCTATTAGAGAGAAATGACCATCATATTTCATGGCATTGTCCACAAAACAATCAAAGATTATGTGGACGATATATTGGTAAAATCAAAGAAAAGGAGTGAGCACATACAAGTCTTAGGACCCATCTTTGATAGGCTTGAATAATACAAGGTACGACTAAACCCAAAAAAGTGTGTCTTTAGGGTAACATCAGGAAAACTTCTCGGCTATATCGTCTCACAAAGAGGAATAGAAATTGACCCAGAAAAGGTAAAATCCATCCTAGAAATGGAACCACCGCAAACATTGAAGCAACTGAGAGGGTTACAGGGAAGATTGTAGTCCATCAGAAGGTTCATAGCGCAACTATCAGACAAAATCCACCCGTTTTTGTACCTTCTCCATAAAGGAATAACTTACAAGTGGGATGAGAAGTGTGACAAAGCTTTCTAGAAGATCAAGGACTATCTATTGACACCTCTAGTACTCATGCCGCCAATACCAAACAAACCATTGATCCTATATATCTCAACAACATCAGTAGCACTAGGTGCTCTCTTCTAGCACAACATGATGTAAACAGAAAGGAAATGGCTATGAAATAAACTATTCATCCATTGAGAAATCCTGCTTAGCATTGGTTTTTGCTTCACAAAAATTTAGACACTACATGCTGTCACATCAAATCAAACTCATTACAAAGATCTATCCATTAAAATACCTGTTATCCAAAGCAATTCTCACTAGGCGAATGGCCAAATGGGTAATGATCTTAACATAATTTGACATAGAGTATGTGGAGCGTAAGACAATCAAAGGAAAAGTAATTGTAGACCAACTAGTAGAGGCACCTATCTATGCAGAGAACCCATTGATATCTGAATTCCTCGATGAATCGGTGTGCCTTGTCCATCTCACAAATTAGTGGAAAATGTACTTTGATGGATCGTTCACCCAACATGGATCAGAAGCAAATATTCTCTTCATTACCCCTCAAGGTGATTGCATCCCAAAGTCATACAAGCTATCATTTCCATGCACTAACAACATTGTTGAGTATGAAACCCTAATCACAGGTCTAAGGATAACAGTTCAATGGAAGATACAAGAAATAAAAGTCTATGGAGACTCACAGCTAGTTATCAACCAAGTCAACGATGACTACCAAATTAAGGATGACAAGCTTACTCCTTATAAGAAGATAGTAGAAAGTTTCAAAGACCTTTTTATAGATATAACTTTTGATCAGATTCCTTGCATGAACAATAGAGCAACAGATGTTATGGCAACAATTGGGTCACTATTAGACATGCCAAAAAATGTCATGTAATGTGAATTCTTGGTAGAACAACTTCTCGTACCAACTTTTGAAATGCCAAAATCTAAATTCGTGTGTGTCATTGTTGGTCCTGGATCCCCGCGGTATCATGAAATCTTTACCTACCTAAGCAGAGGAACCCTTCCATCCGATATCACCTCGAACCTTAAAAAGACCTTTGTTAAAAATGCATCCCAATTCGTGATCCTAGGTGATACCCTTTACCACCAAAGCATCGAAGGGACATTATTATGATGTCTTAACCAAGAGGAAACCTTGACCAATTTAACAGAAGTACACGATGGAATATGTGGTTCCCATTCTAGCGGTGTGACTTTAGCTAAGAAACTGTTGAGGATGGGGTACTACTGGCCAACCATGGAAAGAGAAGCTCATCAATATGTGCAGATGTGTGTCCAGTGTCAACAACATGGAGATCTTATTCATTCTCTAGCTCAAGAGTTGCAACCAATGATCACACCTTGGCCTTTCTCGTAGTGGGGGCTTGACCTCATAGGAAAGATCACTCCAACCTCATCCAATGGCCACAAGTTTATCATAACAACTATTGAGTATTTTACCAAGTGGGTCAAAGCCATTCCTATGACCTACATAACGGGGAAGCAAATTGCTAAGTTTATCTTCAATTACCTAATCTACCGTTACGGTGTTCCACAAACCCTTATCTCAGACAACGAAATACCCTTCAAGAATCAGGATGTGAAAGAGCTATGTCAAAGATTCAACATCCAACACCGATTCTCTACCTCGTATTACCCCCAGAGCAACGGTTAAGTTGTAGCTACAAACAAGACCATTCTGAAAATCCTAAAGAAAATAGTCAATGAAGCTGGTCGAGACTCGCATCTCCAGCTAAATCCTGCTCTTTGGGCCTATCAAACCAGTATTCACACACCAATAGGTGCAACCCCTTTCTCCTTGGTCTATGGATTAGAAGCCATTTTTCCTATTGAGGTTGAGCTCCCATCACTATGAGTGTTACTACAAAACCTGATCACCGATGAAGAGTACAAAGTATCTTGACTAAATGAGTTAGAATTCTTGGATGAGCGTCGTCTTGACACCCTCAATCACTTGCAATTATATCAAAATCGACTGAAACAAAGCTATAACAAGAAGATCAAATGTCAGTATTTCCAAGTAGGGAACCTTGTCCTAAAGCAGAATCAAAAAAATCTTCCAGATCAGGACATTAAAGGAATGTTTGAGCCTAACTGGTAATTGGGTCCCTTTGTCATCACAACAAGCTATGGATCAGGAGCATACCAATTGTCAACACCTGAAGGTGAACCCTTGCAGGAGCCAACCAACAGCTTGCATCTTAAAAAGTTTTATGCCTAGTCTTGAAGGGTATAAATCTGAAAAAAAATAAAAATGATCAAAATCCAAAAAAATGAGAAAAATGATTGAAAACAGTAAAAATAAATAAATCGTCCTCTAGTGAAAACCACTTCAGTGGCGCTTTGGGCAAGTACCTTGGCGAAAACCTGGCAAGCAGACACCTTGCATAAATAAAGCACCTTCACTCCATCCATTGCACTGCATCCTTCATCCTATTCCATCCATCACCCATCCTCGTCCATGTCATAGCTTGATATTGTGAAGTATCGTATCCCCTTGGTACTACTTGGCATGTTCGAAAGGTCAGTTTGTCCTACCTATACCAAGTTAGTCTATCATACTGGGGTCAATTCATTATGGATCAGATCGGGTTCTTGTATATCTTAAGGTCAACAAAAATCTCAAAAACATTCATAAAATCACAATCGAAAAATACCAAAAATATTTGTAAAATGTTCATCAGAAAATCCAAAAACATCCAAAATCATGTATAGCGAAAATCTAAAAACATTAGTGAAATTGTAAAGTCAAAATCCAAAACATCCAAATCACATCAAAAACCCTAAAAAGGTCAAACATCAAAAATCCAAAAGCGGAACCATGTCAAACTACGTTGTCTCTAAGCTTGAACGTAGGAAAGGATTATCTTTGATGAGCCCCTGAGACACCCTAGGTTAGTCCTTTAGGATTCCATCATAATAAATTGAAATTCCATCAACTTCTCATATCTCATCTTCAATAAGTCATGTCAGTCGAACTACGTGGTCTGTGTGTGTATAATTTAGGCAAGACTTATCTTTGATCAGCCCCCGAAGCCCCTGGGATAGGTCTTTTAGGTTAGGTTCTTGGTTGAAACTCAAAAAATCCCTAAACATTTGTAAAATCTCAAAAAACACCAAAAAATTTTGAAAAATGAAAATCCAAAAAAAAATAGAAAACATTCAAAAAGACCTAAACAATATCAAATATCTTAGAGAAAAGCCCTAAACAACCTCAAATAACCGAAAACATAAGCATTCACATAAAATTTCCAAAAGACCAAAAACAACCTTAAAACATTTTCAAAATACCAAAAACATTGAAATATTCCAGAAAAATCCAAAACCACCCATCCCATTTCGCTTTCACCCGCAATAAACCTTCATCCATAATAAATCAATCGTCACTCTCAACCTTTGGCAAAACAAAGAGAAAACATGTATAGCAAGTTGTAAAGTGAGAACTTAAGTGTCAAAATCTAAAGTCTAGATCATAGGTAAATGATTCAATGAAGTTTATATCAAGGGCTTATCATAAATCTCATCATCAACCTACTCAAAAAACCTCTGATCAACATGTCCTAGGATGTATCCTTCCTGTGATGGGCATCAGTATCAGGAATCACCTTAGCTAAATTAAATTGGCAAGAGACATAGATAACACTGACTGTTTGTTTTTGATCTTTTCTTGTGATTTATCTTAATGACCCATTCAAAGGACCTCTCGATGATTTCTATCAAAATGATTTGGAGAGAAAGGAATGGGGCATCGATCATTATCTTTCATTTGTTGTGCTTGTGGATACTCTTGTAAAATAATCTTGGCGCATACTTGCTTAGTTGTGTGTCGAAAAGTTGTTTGGAGTATATTGTTGACTATTGCGTATGCTTTGGTCCAATATATTCTAGGCTTCTAACCTACATTCCAATGAGGTTTCTCTATGTCAAGATGTGAACAAGAACTATCCTATTTGTTTGCAGAGTCAAAGTCCATTACACTAGATACAACATCGTCCTAGTTATCAATACCTTGATGCATTGTATCTATGTGTTATATCAAACAATAAGGAACAAAAAAAAATCCCAATCCCAAGAAATGAGAAAATCATCATCATCATCACCATCATGCATTTCTCATCGCCATCTCTAATAAATTCTCAGTGGATCATAGACTTGTTGGATCATTTGCAACAATCATCAAAATCAATGGTCAATCATCTTGTTTCTTCTATCTTCTCTCCGCACTAACCTAGTATCATGATAGTCAACAAAAAAATCAATGCATCCATCCTGCATCCAAAAATCATCAACATGCATACATCACAAATTATAGCATATCACAAAACATCCATCCTGTATCATCATTCACATTTAAGTTGTGATAAATAATATAGATTTTTTATTCCAAGCATCTTAAATTGTTGCATACATATCATAAACATACATCGCATTATCATAACATAAGCATAAACATCTGCATTCATCCAGATACATCACATCATCATATCGTAAAAATGCACAAGAAAATACACAACATAAATGCATACATATCATTTTCATAAGCATAACTTCTGCATATCATATTATCATCCATCCCATAACATATCATGAAAAGATACTAAAAAGGAAGTGCATCCATCCATTGCATTGTATTGCATCACATATCACATATACCATTGCATATCACATAGGCATAAATAAAAGAATTGCATCCATCCATGATAACATATAAGCATGTCACATCATCACATCAAATTCATCCATACATTCATAAGCATGAAATAAGATAAACACATCACATCACATCAAATCTGTATCATATATATATAAAAAAATGGTGACTGCCATGGTACAATATTTGAATCAGTGTATGTATATCAATCATAAATACAATATCCTCGAGGCTATCAAAAAGGAGCCCATGAATGTATATCTATGTAAAGAATCAGACAATAATAAAAAAAAGTATCTATACAAATGAGCTAGCCCTAATGGTTGCTCCCCTTGCCAGTCTATCTCTCTGGTCGATCCTTGACCCTAGGGTGTGCCCCACTCCTCTGAGAATAATCTGGTTGTCTAAGAGTAGGTGGGACATCCCTATGGTAGTGCATCTTGTAGTAGGCCGCCTCGGTCACAGCCTCTCTGTACAATCTGGTAGATACGGTCCGCTCTTGGGCTACAACTGTCATGGTCTCTAGCTATTGACGCCGCCCGACCTCTTGAGCTAACTACATCTCGACAATCTATCTAAGCTGCTGCTCATGATCTTTGTCTGTTGTGACAGCCTGTACTTGCTATCAAGCCTGGTCTCTCTTAGCAGTAATCACCAAATTATGTTGACGAGATTGATCCCTCTCACCCATAAGGACTTGTATCTGCTATTGCAACTGTTGAATCTGTGAATCACGGGGATCTAGCCCCGGTGGTGGTGGCTACACTGACTGCTACTGAATCAGAGCCTTTCTGGACCCCTGGGGTAGCATTTTAACCTTTGTCGAGAAATCAACCCAAAATTTTAAATTTCTGCCCAATTTCTCGAGGGGGCAGGGAATCAACTTATTCCTTCCACTGGGGCAGCAGTGGGGCATCTAAAATCATATTTTTTATTTATTTAAGTAGCAGTTTTTCATTTGAAGGGCATTAGTCTTTGAACTGAAGCAGCAAGTACCTCGCTTCAAAGAGGGGCAAAATGTATACACTTAAAAATGTCTCGAATGATATCATATACTCAAATCAGGTATACTAACATCATTTCCTCTTGACACCCATCCTCTTTTCGCTTAATTAATTAAATTATCCTAGCTAATTAATTAATGACATCATTTTCACCTATTAACCTAATTCATTGAATTGGGTTAATTCACCCCCCTTTCGTGCTAACATTTCATCTCGTTAAATTAAATAAATCAAACTATTTAATTTAAATCCCTAAATTTTCTTATTTAATTAAACAACCCTAAGGTATTTAATTTAAATCCCTAAATTTTCTTCTTTAATTAAACAACCCTAAGGTATTTAATTAAATATCATTCTACCTTTCCCCCTTTCATTAAATTATTTTATTTAATGAATATCATCTAATTCTTCTAATTCCCCTAATTCCATAATTAATATTGTTTAATTATCAATTAAATCTAGTTCCCCCCACTTGCAAGGGAATATTCCTCCTTTGCACATTCCTCCAAAAAGGGAATATTCCCATGGAATATTCCTTTGCACTATTTAATTTAATTTTCATTAACTAAATATCCTTATTCCTCCCCCATGAGAATATTCCAAAGAATATTCTCTCTCTCATTTGAAAAAGGGGAATATTCCTTTTTCTCAACAAACTTAGCTTTTTGAGCAAGTTAACTTGTGACCTCTTGAATAAGTTGAAAGTGTGTTTGTTTGAAGGAATGTGAACCCCTGATTAAATATCATCTTGCATTCTCATCCATTGATGAGAATCTGTGATTCATGTCTCCAACTTCTTCCATCCTACCATTGATTATCCTTTTTGATCTTAACCCTTCATTTCTCATTTGCTTTCCTATAAATAGGTCACTATTTGGAGACAAATGGATCCATCTTTCAGAGAAAAATTATGTTGTTGAAATCACTCACACTTACACTCATATTTAGCACACATTTAGTATCTTTTAACTCATTTTAGTTGCATTAATAATTTTTAAGCTTTCATTAATGACTTCCATAATCACATAATGCATCCATTTAGCTTGTTTAATTAATTAGGGTTTGGATATTTTAGGTTAGAATCCATTTAGCATTATCTTAGCATTTGTATATCTTTATCATTTAACATTAAATCATGTTTAATTAGCTTACACCATGCTCATTCATATTAAAATAATGTTTACATACACATCTCACAATCGTTCCATCAGTTTTCTTCAATAAAACAGACTAGAACAAGCTCATTTATCGACGAGATTGGGAAAGGGTCGTTGTTCCACATCAATGCGACACCACTCCCACAACGGGATAAGTTTCAAATGGACTAGAGTAGACATTTAAATGATTTCATAGTTTAGAATACTTAGTTTTGATAAATGTTTAGTTAACTTTCATTTGAATGATCCTGTTGAGATTCAACGTTAGTGGCTTCATTATGCTTCAATTCTTCATGGATCAAGTATAACTAGCCCATGCTAATCCGTCCAATCACAATTTGTATATAATATGGAGGAAATTAGCTGGAGAGAAGTTTGTGCTTTTGCACCTACAATTCTTTCTCTCAATACGACTTTGGGTTGCCAGAACGTGAGTCCTCATTTAGAATTCTATGAATAGTGTAACACCCCGCCACACGATCCCCAAAGGACAAATGGAACTCACAATAAAAGCACAATAATTTTTTTTGAAAGTGAAACATAACTTATAATGAACATTGAGAACCAACACATATAATGCAATTATACATATACATCACATACCACGTCCTCTGGGGTACACATGACAACATTACTAAACGTAAACCCATACCATGACGATGATTAACTAACTACGAGTATTCCACTTAACCATTACATTGAATTACTAATCGACAATCAAACATCCACAACATAATAAAAATAAAACCATCTATCACATCTATGAAAATAATTATAAATATTTCCAAAGATACAACACCATTAAGGATTGCATACTATGAAACGATAACACATAATAGTACTAAGTATCTATATACATTTCATGAACGACAAACATCCATCAGAGATCATAAATTAAGGCCAAAGGTTACATTCAATACAATGATAATAAAAGTTACATCGTACAAGAGTTACAATAATATAGAAGTGTTCCCCAACATGAACGGGAACAATACAATAAGATAGAATGATACAACTAAAAAGGTGAATACAAGTAACAAGACTGGCTCAAAATCAGGTACAATTTTGGAGTCGCCGCAAGTGGCAAAATCTACACATCTCGATCCTCGACTGGGGACCCAATGGGGTGCATAACACATTCCACCCACGTGGACCTGAAAGACCACCCCTCATGCCAGGAGTTGACAAGAAAGATCCCCATTCCTCAACCAAAACAATTAAACGAACCAATAGCAAACCAAACTCCACAACAAGGATAACAACAACATAAGATAACAACCCATAACATTTCCATCACATAGCCACAACAAAAATAATGAAAATTCCAACAAAACCAATTGCCAATATTATAGATCAACACTAAATAACCATAAGAGGTGCCAACAACAATAGGATCTAAAGCCTTCAAATGAAATCGCAATATCAACCAACAATAAATATCAAGGGAACCTTTCATTAACATCAATAAAGTTGTCATGAGGCATGTATGCAACACTAAAGATAGAACTTGGAGGCTTTAACAACAAACACCAAGAACCAATTGCCTCGACAACATAAGATACAACCGCTTTCAGAGGTACAAGAAACACGAAGGGGAACCAAAATAGAAAGCTAGGTTGCTAAAGGATGGAGTGTCATTGCATAGGTGCTATGGGTTACCCTAGTGTAACCTTCCTAGGCTAAAATCACCCTAGCCACCTCTACCAGTCGTCGAACCCCCATGCCATTATGCAGGATCAACTTACCTTGCAAACATACTATGCAAGGGCAAGGCAATTGATCTTGCCATTCCAAGCCTTCCCACTCATCCCAAGCCTAAATGAGCACTTGGGCCCATGAGTGAGGTTGTATTATCTGAATTAATGTGAGATACTACCCAACCCCTTAATCAATTAATTAAGTTATCACTTGATTAAACTTCCAATGAGTTACCCTGGACCAACCACTTTGGGTGTCAGACCCTCATTGAGAGCCACTCCCCCTTACCAACAACACAATCTAAAAATCCCAAATGAGAAAGCCCACTTGCACAAGATACCAAAACCAATCGAAATATCACTCACCACGTGAGACATGCACCATCCCACACTAGAACTTCATAGTAAAGAAAACCACTTTTCAAGTGCAAGGCTTAACCCATCAAAATTAGACAAGCATAAGAGCAACCATTCAATAAACCAAAATGGAAACCATTTAAGAGGTAACATATTCTTTCCCCTCCTCTGGAAGCTCAAGAAGAACGACTAACCAAAATCCCACAAATGAGGGTAAAACAAAGCAACACGGTTCCAACATAGAACTTCAACATATAAAATCCACAATCACACAACAACGAGAGTAGAGTAAGTGTGGCAACAACATGATAAGATCTTCAAACTCACTCAAGCTACCAAAATCAACTCATTACATAATTAATCGCAAGATCAAAATCTTCTCAATAACCTTTTTGGGCACAAACGGGCTCCTTCCATAAAAGGAAATAATCAAAATCAAATATAAATCAAGATCCACCATAATAACTAAAATCAAACATAAAGTTCCAAACATTGAAACAATACCCAATCAACAACAAGGTTTTCATTTCAAGCAACCATTACATCACGAACATGATTACTCCGTACAACAAAATCATTTCCACATTGAACAATAATCAAATCAATTCTATTCATGGGAGAACATTATAGCACCATTTCTAAAAATCATTACATAAACCCTAACTTTTCTTACTAAACCATTCACATAATAATACTCAAATGTCCATTATAACTATTAATCTAATTTTCTAATTCTTTTACCTACTCAATCAATTAACTGACCTAAACACCAATATTCTAATATAATTACTTTAATATATATAAATATATATACATATATAATATTTTTAAATATAAAATAGCGACACAAGGATTGAAAGTATATAAGTATTCTATTTACATAATCAATGCAACCATGAAGTCCACATGAATTAACAATTCATCCATAAAACGATTATAAAAGAAAATCAACATTAAAAGGATATTCTAATTCCATCAAACAATACATTAAAAACACAAGTACTCCTTAACTATAATAGTTAAATGCTCAATTTACCAAGAGATTTACAATTTGATAAATAGCCACTTGTAAATGAAATCAACAAGCAATAGTCACTCAATTAATACTCCTACTCATTTATTTAATAACCTTTTTGTTGATCTAAGTATTAACAAATCACTTATTTATTATCTTATCAAAAGTGATGTCTAAAACTATGCTCTTATAGATTACTACTTTATGATTCTTTATGAATATTAAAGAGGTAATGGGTTAATTCTACTTAAACATTTCTTTAATAATTAAGTTAGACTATTGATAACCAAACATTATTAACTTGTGTAATTGAAGGTAAATAAAGATCTCTTAATTATTAAATAGAGTATTAAATGAATACCTAATAGTTAGCTTGTGAATAAGATATTTAAATTCAATTATAAATTAAACAATTGTTACTCTATAATACAAAAGGGTTAATGAGTAGGACAATGATTTAATTAAATACTAACTATACTATTTACTAACAAAATAATCAACATTTAAATACTCAATTTCCTAAATTCAATCCTTATCATTATTAACTTTTCCCATCTAATTTTCTTTCTCTAACTAACATTTAAAGCTTCCTTCAGTTATCGAGAACTCATTTTAAACAATTATAGTTATTTCAAATTTTCGTTTTCATTCCTTCTTAATTAGTTTCCCAAATTATTTATCTTAGTATTCAACTAACCATAAGCTAAACTACTTACAACTCAATATTTCTAATTCATTATCAACTATAATCATTTATTTAAAAATACCAAATTATTCTTTCCTAACCTTTAACTACACCGACCCCTTTACTAACTCATGACCATGATGCATATATACGTGCGAATACAAATTAAGCAAGTAGATTTCATTATTCCAAACTAAGAAATACAGATTATATCAAATTTCCAAAATACATGAACAATGCAATCGTGAAAACATGGACAAGGCAAGTGAACTGTTTGACAAAATGCCACCAGAGATGTCTTCATATGGAATGAAATGCAATGATTACAGAATGTGCACAAAAAATGGATTTTGCAAGGAAGCTCTCAAAATATTTGAATTAGCGAAGCACTCTATAACACATCCTAACATTGCAAGCTTTGCTCGCAATCAAGCAGGTTTAGTGGATGAAGGCTGCCCATACTTCACACACCAGCAGCCCTTAGATTGAAACGCATGCAGAATGTGGGCGCACAGACAAGGTGTGTGAACTGTTTGACAAAAAACCTCAAAGAAATAGGGACTCATAGACAAGGCGCGAAAACAGTTTGACAGAATTCCTAAAGAAATGTGATCTCATGGAATGCAATGATTGCAGAATATGCACAACATGGATTTGTTGATAATTCTTAGGAAACTTTCAACCAAATGCAATTTGGCAGGTATAAAGCCTGATTACACAACCTTAGCCAACCTCCTAACTGCAAGCGCCAAAATGAAAGCTTTGAGACAGGTTATGGGCGTCGAGCAAAGCAAGAAGGATAGAGGAATTTGTCAGATGTTGTACTTACAACGGCCCTGGTAGACATGTATGCAAAGTGTGGAAGCGCAGACTAGGCGCATGAACTGTTTAACAGAATGCCTCCAAGAGACGTGGTCTCATGGAAAACAATAACCGCAGGATATGTATAAAATAGATTTGTTGAGCGGCTTTAGACACTTTTAAGCAAATTGAAATTGGTAGTTGCAAACCAAAATCCAAACCTTGCCAACATTCTCCCTGTTCATACCAATATGGCAGCTATCAAACGGGGTATGGGCATCCATCAAAACATATCAAAGAGGGGGGGGTTGTTAGATATTTTAGTTGCAAGTGCATTGATAGGCAGGTATGCAAAAATTGGAAGCATAGACCATGAACGTGAACCGTTAGACAGGAGGCCTCAAGACTATGTCATCTCTCACAGAAATGCAATAATTGCAGGCTAAACACGAAATGGATTTGTTTAAAGGACTTTAGAAAACTTACCCGAAATTGTGATTTGCAGAAGTTACAAGCTCTTGTTGTTGCCCTCTCTTTTCCTATCCAAAACCCTCCCTGCTTCTCCCTGCTCCTCCCAAAATTCCTTTTTATCCAAAAAGCCTTAGAAACTTCCCGTAAATAGCCATTTTTAGAAGATAGAAAATTAAAAGGCTTAAGAAACTTTCCCACAAGTTCCAATGACAGGTGTTTCATGCTCATTTAATTACAATGTCCCTGAAATGCAAGGACAAGGCATGTGGTCTTGGAAAGAAAGACTTGAAAAGCAAGGTGGAGGGCACAAGCAAGGATAGGTGTAAATCTTTAGCTGCTTAAATAAGTTTATTTAATATATCAATTATATATATATATATATATATATATATATATATATATATATATATATATATCAATTATATATATATATATATATTCTTACATAAACAAATAAATAATAACATAATTATCTTTTGTTTACCTTTTATTCACTTCTTTATCCAAATATTTTAAAATTTATAATTAAACTGCATTAATAAATGGATGATTAATCCATTATATAATTTGAGAATAAACATTATTTATAAATGTAATTTTATGTTTTTTTTATTTACATATTCATTTTTAATAAAATATTAGTATAGATTATCAAATCATTATACCCCTTCAAATTAATTTAATAATTAATTACTAAAATTCTCTTAATAATTTAATAATTTAATTAACGACATTCAATCAATAAACTAACTATTTTAGTAATAAAACATTTACGTTCGACACATCAATTTAATTTAATTAGCTAATTGAACAAGGCCACTTAAAGCATTAAGTTTACCAAATAATTCAATGGCATAATTATCAACAAAATCACAAATAACACTAACACCAAAATTCTAGAAAGACCGATTCAGAGGGGCGCTACAAATAGGAATAGACTCTTAATTAAATAAGAAAATAGCATAACCAGAAAATACATTTCTCAACCCTACTATTGAATATTGATATAACAATCAAGTATTTACCCTAACCCTAGGGAAAAGACTTTTCTCCTACCTTCAAGGTGATATGAGTATTAATCATGTATAGATTATCATCAAGGTTTGCATAACAACATAACCTATTAATGATGACATGTCTATCATGCCATCATTCTTGTTGTATTACTAACCTCCTTATCCATAGATGTTTACCTAGAATTAACAATTTCAAGATAACACTTCAATGTAATAATATTTCTATACTTCTCAATTCATGCAACATTCGTATAGTCTCAACAAACTAAGTATAGTTCCAATAGCTCCCCTGCCTCTTCACTAGGGCCTCATTCTTCAGATCTACCATTTCCATTTGGCCCTATGCCCCTCTAAACCCATCTCTGCTATTTGTGTGGAAGAATTGGGACCACCTGACCTATTCCCTAAGAAACCACCCCCCGCTGCTTTTGTTGGTCCCAAGAGAACTCTCCCCCCCCACCCCGCCCGCTAGACAATGAACCCCATGAGGTGCCTAAACCAAAACCCCCAAAAAAAAAGAATAAGGGGGGGGGGGTCGGGTTGGCCCATTCCAAGGCTACGACTGGACTATGTGAGCTTAAGAATACCCCCACCAAGTTGGACAACAGACCAACGACAAAGAAGAATGGTAACAAAGCCACTACGTGCTAGGTGGAGTTGTCGATCACAAACAATGAGGGTAAGAGTGTTGTGGATAAGGATTTCAAATGTGACACTGTTGTGGTTGCAAGTATTGACACGAGGATGGAGCAAACAAGCATCAAGAGGTCACACATATTGGAAAAGAACAAGAAAGATATACTAGTGGACAAGAATTCTAGCAACTCAAAGCGGATTGGCGGCAGAGATGAATTTAAGGACATTGTTGAGGAGGAAGAGGAGTTCATGGAAGGTCCCAACCACTTCTCGAACTTGAACAAAATGGTCTAAGTGGACTCCACCCACTCTTTGGATCCCAGGGCCATATAGGAAGAGACGACTCAGAGGAAGAGTGACAAGGAGGAGGACATCAACAAGCTATAGGAGCAGATGGAGAAACTTGAATGAAAGTTCACTAGGCTGACATGTTTCACAATTAAGATCATCCACAGATCTTTCATCACTCTCTCTGATGTTAAAGGAGGAGGTGGAAAAGAAGACCGAGGGTGAGGGTCCTAATTGGGTCAAGGATGATGTTTTAAATCTCCTCATTCAGAAATGGGAAGGTGTCACCAGTTAGTGGGTTGGTCTGTGTGTCTCTACTGGGTCTCTATTGTCCGTGTGTTGTGTCCATTATCTTTTTGGTTTCTGTTGCTTTTGATCTGGACTCTATAATGTATTTTTTATCATGGTCTCTTTTTGGCCCTTTGGGATTGTCGTGTAATGGGTACTGCACCCAATAAATGCATCTTATCTAATAAAAAACATAACCACTCTAATTCCAAAATAGTGTGTGTATAAGTATTCCCAAATAAAAGGGTTTCACCAATTCAAGACTCAACCAAGAATCACATAGTCTATTATACCAAACTAGGATATAAACCACATTCACAAAAATAATCTTATCAAGCATTTAAAATAATCCTTTCCAAATGAGGAATTTATAAGCAAATAACCTTTCAAACCTAAAATAATAAGGAATAGAAATCAACATGCGTATAAATAAAGCTCCAACTGATATTACTTCTTTCCTAGCTCAAATTCTGCAATTATGTTTGCAACCTATCTCCAAAACCTAGCCTCTCACAAATACTCTCCACAATTGCAAATCCACAAAACAACTCTCTCTCTCTAAAAAAAAATGCTTGCACATAAAACTACAACAGAATAACAATGAAGAAATGTAAATGGAAAAGGTGTAACAAATGGTAGAGAGAGCATCTCTATATATACTAAAATGTGAGCATCTTAATGCTACAAACAAACTAGCAAATCCCCCACCTTCCTATTCCAATGCATTGACTTAGCTCAGAATGTGAGAGGTGGTTGGTTAAAACATTGGTTTGCAAACACATACACAATCCAACTTCTTAGTTAAGAATGAGTCGCTCATATCTTGATGACATCAATGATTTAAACTCGGAAAAGCAAGCTATAGGTTTCCTTATTGCATTATAAGTTGACTACCTTAGACAACTGACTTAATCTTATGCTTCCTCTTTGCTTATGAGTTGGTTTAAAGCACAAAACAGACTTCTAAAAGCTTCAGATTTCATTTAACATGGCGCCACATTTAATATTCTTGTGCCCTTTGTTCTTGTGCGGTTATGAAAAAGTCAACTTGTTATGAATTCATCAACTCTTGCATATGATTTGATTCACTTTACTCTAATTGCTATTTAGAAAGGATTTAAAACTTAATCTCCCATTTTATACGTTGGCTTTTAAACTCATTTATGCATGACATTACATTACAATGTTGCTAGTTTTTAAAACAATCTCTCACCAACATATGGTCCACTTATATACCTCCTCTATTTGCATTCACTTAGCAATGCTTTACAAGCTTATAGTCTGTATTTCTCATGCCGGTTTCAATGTCATCAATACTTCTAAATAAAAATACATCTCTTCCTTTAGCATGGGTTTGAAGTGCTTCTCATATCCCTTTTAATGTTATTTTCTTAGCACATATAATAAACTATGTGTTGGTGTAAGCATTAAGTCTTCTTCTCCCATGTGCTATATAAGCGCAGTAGTTTATTTGGCAATGCTTCTACTCACACACTTTAACTAGTTTATATATATATATATAGCTGGTTTTCAAATATATATATATATATATATATATATTCCACGT
The DNA here is from genome assembly GCA_007258455.2 of Sequoia sempervirens. NCBI lineage: Eukaryota > Viridiplantae > Streptophyta > Pinopsida > Cupressales > Cupressaceae > Sequoia > Sequoia sempervirens. The sequence continues at coordinate 31,753,795 of VDFB02000020.1, forward strand.
GTTAAATGTATTTTACCAATCACAAATATACATATTTCAAATGTATTATGTATATTAATATATATATGTATATATGTATGTATTATTGAATGTACATGCATATACATATATATCAATATATACAAATATATAACATTGAAGGACTTTCACTCGACATAAAGACTTAATCACATTTTCCTAATCAAGAACCTCCAAAAACCACATACTAATACAAAACATACTTCAAATCTTGACAAAAGGTCACTTACCATTTCCCAAACTATCTTAATTCAACTAGACCAAATAGGATGTGAGTGCTTGTATGCTCAATTAGGCTCAACAAGGGTTACCAGATCAGGTTCTTCTCCTAAGTGATACTCCCCCTCTCGTACCTGAGGAATCAACTTCTTCCTACATCCAAAATCACATGAAATTCATTTGTATCATAAATCATTTGCATCATCAAAACTTTAAAGTAATCATATTGCATCACATATTCATTCATTGCATTTCCATCAACATATACAAAACATATTGTTACCTTGAAAAGCAATAACATCTTAATGCATATTTAAGTAATTCATTCACCTTTTAAACATATCAAAATCATGACTTACATTTATCATAATTTTTACTCATGAAGGTAAAAGTAACCTGGTAATTAAAAGACGGGGTGTAACAAATAGTACTACCCACACATCACTAGTATCTACAATAAATAACACTAAAAAAATACTAGTACAAAACTTAATATGAAAACTAGTACAAAAATACTAGTACAAAACTTAATATGAAAGGATATGTACAAAGATATCATATGACCATGATCAACTTGTACATCAATACATAAGATCATAGAGTAGTAAGGCACAACACCATGGATATCATAATCTAAATTCATACCTTTATTGTTAAACTCAAAGTAAATAAATCATTTTTATCATCGTTCCATACCCAATCTTCTCATCAAGCAATTCATATGATAATATACATATCAAAATTACAATACACAAATACAAATCACCAATCATAACACAAATTCCCAAAATAGTACTACCCACACATCACTAGTATCTACAAAAATTAACACTTTTGTGGGGCCACTCCACCTATATTGGTCGAAGTTGAACATTTGAGGGGCTACCTCACCTATGTTGAATATTATTAATGTATTGGTAGAGCCAATCCATATACATTAAATATTACATTGGTGAGGCCACTCCACCTATGTCAAACATTATTAAACATAAGTGGGGTCCCTCCACCGATGAGAATTATGAACCAATAAATTAATTTCTACTAGCCAAAGACTTATCATATTTTTTGGTACATGTTATTTAATATTGAGTAACTAGAATACAACCTAGTGTTATACACAATAGGTTTCCACATCCAAAATATCACAATTTTCATAAATATATCATCTTAAAGACATACATAACATGCAAAGCACAAGTACTCTACAACCTTCTGCATGCTTAACGTTCATATCATAAGTTTTGTGTTCAACTTTCACATGAGTTCACATGCATATTTTTCAATTGTCATGATTGCAAAGGCAAACCATTACTCAACAAATTTACTTACCATTTTAGAAAGTATATAGAGTACAATATACAATATTGCTCGCAACATGGAACAATTAGAATCAACACTCATTCAATATGAGATAATCACTCAGTATAATCATCCTTAACTTGCTTTTCATTCAACACATCCCAAAACAATTTTCTAGTTTTACTTTTTAAAACCAAAGTAGAGGTCTAAGATTGATAATCCCCGATAAGGTTGACGGGCATGCCCCAAGTGGGGTTTGGGGGAAATTACCCAAGTGTATCCCTTGTCATAGTATAAGATAGGGCCAAGGGACATGAATCTTGCCACTAAACGCACATCAAGACATTCAAATCCATAGAGACCTTCATTGTGCATATCATTTTTCATAATTTTCATCTAGGGTTTTAAATATAATCCAATTCAATTTTAAGATTTAGTATTCTAGTTTCAACTTAGTTTTATGTATAGGAATCATGATTTACAATAAGGATTAAGATCATATTAACTCAAGTATATTATTCTAGACTACCTATTTATAATAAGATAGAAATTAGGGCTATTTAGTTCTCCTAATCAACCACACACTTCATAATACAATTATATAATAAAAACATCAAACATGTCATCAAATAAAATATAGGCCTTGATAAAAAAATTGCATAAGGTTAAAATGTTATAGAATCATATTCAATATCATATAGAAAATATTGAAAATTATTATAGAAATATACAATCTATGTCATTGTCAACCCATTGGTTTCCATTCTTCAACCCAAATAGACTATGGAGCTTTAGGAGCAAATATGGTTTGAGTAGAAAAGAGACCGAACTATGAGGATTTAGAAAACTATAATTTAGTTGAAGACAATAAAATTGATTTATATGGGTGAAGTGTATAAACTCAATAATAGACAAAGTGAGTGCCTAAGATTGCTCCCAATGGTTCTTAAACTCTTCTTCTCCAAATCCTAATCTATTTTATTTTCTCTCTACATAGGTATGTTTTCATCTAATTTTTTAATAGGTTTTATTAGGGTGGATAAGCATGTTGAGGCACCCATTTAACCTAGTCATGAATGTCCTTACATTGTTTCTTTTCCCCCACATAACTCACAAGGTTCTATCCTAGGGTTGTCTACTTGCAAGTTGAAATTTATACCTTTTGTGGGAACAAATATTGGAACCCATAATGCTACATACTCTTGCAATAAAATTTCTATAATTATTGGGAACAAGTTTGGATTGCATGCTAGGTCTCCTATTTCTTCTTTCATTAAGTATGTTTGTAACAAAGACAAGGATATAGGGTAGCAATAGGCTTATGCTTATCCTTCAAAATATTTCTAGTTATCACTTCTCTACCACCAATGTGCCCTAATAATATTTCCATCCAAATAGTGAGGGAACAAAAGGGTGGAAATTCAAGTTAGATCTCTCAATTTTTTCAAATTATTATTACATTCCCAAAGTTAGTATAGATAATGAGGTAGTTGATCATGATTAATTATAGAAGCATGCATTTATTTGTATATTCAAAAAACTATGGACAAATTATTTGAATTACACAAGTAGATTTCAAACAAGTGGAATTTTTATCTATAGGATGAAATTTAATTTACCAATACACTCATGGTTTCTTCATCATTGAGTCTAATTTATAAAGTAAAAGGAGCTTGTCTTAAAATTTGGTCTATAGGAAATTTGTGGGATGATTTTGTTTACATTAAACCTCAATCCCCAAATTTTGATTCTCAAACATAATCCTTTTCTTCTAATTTATTTTGGGTAACACTTCCTTATCTTCCTTTGGAAAATATTGGGAGGATTCAAGGCTTATTACAATTGGGAATGCTCTTGGAATGATTAAACTACATTTCTAATGAGACTGCTAGCAAAATATACACTACTTGTGTTTGAATTTGTGGATAACTTGATATTTCTAAGGGATTTCTAGATGATATTTATCTTAAAATTGGAGATAGAAGCTTGAGAAGATTATGAAAAGTAGCTTTTATATGCAGATTTTTCTTTTCTCTTAAGTATCTAGCTTCCTAATGCACCAAAAATAATTTTAAGTAGGTTATTTCAAAGTTGAAAAAGAAAAGCACAATAGCTCATTTGAAACCAACATAGTGGTCTAATGCCACTTATCATCAACTAATTATTCTAGATGAGATGGTTGAGGATAATTCTCAAAAGGTTAATTAAGTAGAGTCTCCCTTCTCCTTAATAAGTTCATTCCAGTGCTTCAAGTATTGATATGACTTCTTTAGGGTCTAAGGTAAAGAGGAAGGTCTCTATATAGTCCATAGTTTCAAATAATGAACCAAAAAAGAAAGGTGTAATTTTGGGAAATCCTCTTGTGGAGGTCATAATGATACAAGCTTCAAAGAATCAAAAGGACAATTCTAAGCACTCTATCATGTTGGAGCTTAGTTTGAGAAATCAACTTTTGCCACCAGGTAAGGCCAATTGGATTGAAATAAAAATTTGGAAGAAGGATCATGTGGAAAAAAGAGAATCCCTTCTATATGATACTTAGATCCACTAAGGAGAAGATAAATGATTCTACTACACATAAAGGTACAAGAGATTGATATGAAAACTTGTTCAATCCAAATTTTGCTATCATTTATCATGTGTTTTTTATTTAAGATTATTCCATATAGATTTTGGAAGGTTGACTAGTCAAGAAATAGGTAGAGCGAGGTGTTATGATTTCCAAGATCATAAAGAAAAAACCAAAAACTTCCAAAAAAATCACTTGCACACAATGAGCCTAATTTACATTATCAAAGAGATATTTATAAAGATTTTAATTGAACCTACATAGTAACCTTGCTTATATAGGCAAGGTGGTGAAGGTAGTCAAGTCAAACACAATGATTGAATAACCCTCCAATAATGGAACACTTGTTAACTCACATGACAAGAGTTCTAGTGAGTTGAAAGTGATCATGAAAAAGGTGTCTCACAAAGTAAGGACACTTGGACCTCAACCACATGAGGTGAGACAAAACTCTAGAATAGCCTAAGTAAACTTAAGCAAATGTGAATAGGTCAAACTAGAAAGTGATGATCACTTAACTAGTTATCTAATGACACTATTTACACCAACAACCCCCCTTAAGTGCAACTTAGGGAGTAATGTATGCATGATGATGATTCCTAACAACTAGGCCATGTTAGGTACTTATTTACAAATTTCTCATAAAGTGGAGAAAAGGAGAAAAATGTTATGGGAAATAATTACCCCTCTCCAAAACAAAAATGATACATGAAGAAAGAATATGCAGCCCCCCTCATAAGATGATAATAACTTATTTGAATGCTACTCAAATGCTCCATGTGAAGATTGATGTAGAACGAGTACCAAAAAAGTGATGTGAAGTATTGTTGTACAAAATATCTGGATGCTCTAAGTGAAGTTCCTTTCCAATCTCATGTAGCAACAAGTGATGGTGGGTGATTTGATCATATTCTCAATCATTCTTTTCAATCATTCCCATATTCTTTGAATTGATAACTTAGAATTATGGAAGACATGTAAAATAAATGCAAAGTACTCAAGGCATGATGACAATGACAATCCCCCGATTATTTTGATCCACCTTGAATTGGACCTTTATTTTTTTAGTGCATGTAACAATTTCAAAGTAACAAATAATGACACTTTATAATTGAGTATGATATCATTTCCAATGAAATGGGAAAGTGATACTCTCTTTCACAAAAGCAATACTCAATTTGAGTAGCTAATCAAAAGATACAATAATTATATGTGCCTAATTTTGCACTTAGAAGCTTAAAGTTTTCTTGTTTAAGGAGACAAAATATGTTGTAAACAAAAAAAAATTTAAATCATCTTGACACTAAAGTCTCTAGAACGAAAATAGCTTTTCGTCAACTATTCATAATCGATTTTTTCATTTACCGTTTAAAAGTTATGGCAAAAAGAAAAATCTCCCCCCTTTTAAGCACTTTTAATCAACTTACAATCAAAATTTCAAACCATTAACTAAAAATGGTTATGAAAATTAATGTTGATTTCAAAGGGCTAAATTCTTGGTTTAGTTGTTTACATAAAAAATGTTTAAACTTCACTTTGTAACAAATAACATTAAATGATAGAACAGGTGTGCCTATTCTTGGGCTGCGAACCCTTGCGGGGTCTTTTGCTGGTTCGGTTCTACGTGCTTCGGGGGGGTGGGTGGGTAGGGGTGTCCAGCCTCTCCCTTGTGCCTACTCTTCCCCTGTTGTGGTGTGTGGCCTGAAGGTTACAGAGAATGAAGAGTTTTATCACAATACAAGTGCAATTTGCAGGTTTAATGGTCTATGGCCCTCTCTGCCCGACCTTCACAAATGGGTGTTGGATTCTTGGAGGTCGTTGGTAGCAGGAAATATTGAGCTCTTCCCCTATGCTTGTGGTTTTTTCATAGTGACTTTTTCTTCTTCTGAGCAGCGAGATGTAGTGCTCGATGGTCAGGTCTCGATGTGGGGGGAACATTCCCTATCCACTAAACCATGGACTCTTGCTTTCAATCTCCTTACCGAGCCGCTTAATAGATCAAGCTGATTTGGGTGCGTCTCTCGAACCTCCCCCTCCAGTTTTGGGAGGATTCTTGCTATGAGGGCATTGGTAATGCCATCGGTTGGTTTCTAAAAGTAGATTATTCTACCACTTTCATGGGTCACTTCACTATTGCTCATATTTTAGTTGACATTGACATCTCCAAACACATTTTTGGAGATGTTGTTTTGATGGTTGGGGATCGACCTTGGAAGCAACTGCTGGATTATGAGGGTGTCCCCTTTAGATGTCGGCATTGCTTCGCTATTGGTCACTTGGCTGTTGGTTGTCCTCTCTCACATCGTAGAGGCACTGCAACCTAGTGGAAGGATTCTCTTGTGGACCACTTGACTGTCTCTGCTTCCCATGTTGATGGCTCATCTTGTGGCGATGGTTCCTCTCAAGAGGATGAGATCCATATTGAGTTTTCTCTAGTGGGGGAGGTTGAGGCTACTTTTGTTCCTCTTTCAGCTCCCACCCTGGCTCTTGCTATTCTTGACCAAGTCACTCCTATTTCATATTCGAGTATTCCTTCGATCGTACCTTCTTCAGATTTGTCAGCTCTACCCTCAAGGGCTCCTAGTCATGTTCCTTGTTCCATTTCTCCGGTCTCCCTCCCAGAAGTGCCTTCTTCTAGTTCGGCTTTCTTGACGCCATCCATGGAAGTTGTGGCCCAGGAGGATCCTCCCCTCTTCTCTATCGGAGGACTTTGACTCTGAGTTTTCTTGGACCTTGGTTTAGCGTAGAAAGAAGGGGCTTCCCAAATCCATTGGGTAGCTGTGCCCTCGGGCTAAGGGTGTTAGATTTGCTTGTTCGAGATTTGTTGTTGTTTAGACCCTCGTTTTGAGTTTTCATGTTGGTGTGTTGATGGTTCTGTTATTAGCCCTTTGTTTGGTGTTAGGTTGGGCAACCAATATGCTTTTTCTTTGTTGCCTTTGCTCTTCTTTGTATAGGGTTTTAGGGCCCTTTCAAAACCAGTTTTTTGCTAATCAGAAACATTAAATGATAGAACATAAAAAACCAAATTGAAGTGGAAGAAGCATAAGTGAAGAATAGGCAGAGTCCAAAAAAAAGACTTCAATGTGGGCCATGTGGGACTTGTGGAGCTAGTTGATGGGATGAGTAACTGTATAGAGAGAATTTTTACCAAACCTTGGAGATTCTCAAATTAACTTGCAATTGTCATTCATGACCTCCCTTGATCAATTTGCCTATGCCCATTTCAAAAAAGATAATGAAGCGACCTACAAAAGAGGAGATTGACTATTTCCTCTAGAGATATCAAAGGGCCACAATCTTTTGATGGAGGTCGCATGGGGCAGGTCGATGCAAACTATGTTAAATAGAAGTACTCTTTTGTTGGTGTTCGTTGTTCTTGCTAGTCTGACATGATTTTTTCTTTAAATATCACATCCCGATTGCAGACCAATTGTTTGGTGATCGAATCCCACAACTGATAGCCATATTGTTCTTCTTTATAACCAAAACAAATACATTTTTTGATTTGGCATCCAGTTTTGTTTCTCTTCTCCTTGGGAATGTGAGCAAAAGCCTCACAACCAAAAAATCGTAAATGATTGTAAGAAATCCTTCTTCCTGACCACTTCTCCTTTGAAATGTCAAAATCCAATCAAGATGAAGGGCCTCGATTAATTAGGTACACTACAATATTAATTGCTTCTACCCAAAAATCCTTACCCAAACCTGCATTAGAGAGCATACTTCGAGCTCTCTCCAAGATTGTTTGATTCAACCTCTTAGCTGCACCATTTTCTTGAGGGGTGAATGGAACAATTTTGATATGTTGGATGTCACTATCTGCACAATATTTTTCCTCCAAAGAGAAAAATTCTCCACCATTGTCCACTTTTAAACATTTGATTTTATTTTCAGTTTTATTTTCAACAATGGCTTTGAAAACTAAATAAATTTTATAAATACTTTTTATTTCCTATTTAGCATATAACCCCAAAATTTTTGAGTACAATCATCAAGAAAGGTGAACAAATAATTTTCCCCTCCAATTGAGGTCACCTCTGTAGGACCAAATATGTCTGATTGCACAAGCTCCAATATCCTTGTCTTCTTGTCATGTCTAGTTTTAGAAAAAATGATCCACCTTTGTTTTCCATAGATACAATGCTCACACAAATCTAAATCAATAGATTTCAAACTTGGAAGTTGATGAAGTTGATCCCTTTTGAGCAAAATTTCAAATCCCTTCTTGCTCATATGTCTGAATCTCTTGTGCCAAAACTCCATCTTGCAGTCCACTAACACTATCACAGCTCCCACTTCAGTGTGGCTCTCTAGAACATATAAAGTTCCCAATTTGTTGCCTTTTGCAATCACTAAGGCTCCTTTGGTCACCTTCCGAGTGTTTGAAGAAAAAAAGACACTACATCCTTGAGCATCAAGTTGTCCCAGGAAAATCAAATTTCTCTTAAGCTTGGGAACATATCTCACATCCTGCAACAACCACTTATTTCAATTTTTTAATCTCAACATCACGTCATTTTTTCCAACGATATCACATGATTCATTGTCACCAAGGTAGACTTTACCAATTTTACCTTCTTGATAGTTTTTGAAAGCTTCTCAACATGAGGTTGCATGGAAAGAGGCACCAGAGTTCAACACCCACGAATTAGTTGTAGTTTCACTTGTTGGAAAGACTAATTCACCTTAATCTTATTCATATGTGGTGTTAACTTTGTTGTCCTATGACTGATTTTGCACTTTCTTGTATGACCAACAATTCTTCTTGGCGTTTCCTTTACCACAAAATCAACAACCTCCATTTCTTCCTCTAGAATTAGATCTCTTTGTAGATTTTGATCTCCTCCAATTATTATTGTTTCCTCTATCTTGATGTCTCCCTCTATTTCCAAAAATCAAGGCATCACCCGATGAGTTTCCTTGATTTTTCCTCCTCATGTCTTCTCTAAGAAGAGTGGAAAGAACATCATCGAATTTCAGTGTGTTTTGTACTAGACATTGAATTACTGATTGTCGTCACTACTCCTTCCTAGTTGTTTGATAGAGAGCACAACAATAAGATGGCTTTGATTTTGTCATCCAGATTTATGTTCATGGAAATCAATTGGTTGATTAATGTATTGAACTCATTTAGGTGATTTGTCATGTTTCCTTTTTCCTTTATCTTCAAATTATACAATTTCTTCATGAGGAAAACCTTGTTTGAAGCTGAAACCATATCATACATACTAGAAAATTTGTTCCACAATCCTTTCATAGTCTTTTTCACTGCAACATTAAATAATACATTACTGATAGAGAGAGAATGATTGTTGCTCTAGCTATCTTATCCATTTTCTCCCACTCCTCATCAACCATTGTAGTTGGCTTATTGGCTTTGCTTTCCAATGCGATTGAAATATCTCTTTGAATCAACAACGCTTCCATCTGCATTTTCCACATTCCAAAATGTTGTCTTGAGAATTTTTCAATTCTCCATTTATCTGCTTCTTCCATCTTTCTGGAAATTCTTCACAAATTCCCAATCAACTTCTTCACCAAACTCTGATACCAATTGTTGAACAAAAGTGCAGATAAAATAATTAACAATTGTAGAATCAAAGATGCAAGAGAAAAAATTAAAGAGCACACACAACACCAAGATTTATGTGGTTCACCAAATTGGCTACATCCATAGGGAGCATGGGAAATCTTTGTTATTAATGTCATTGTTTTGTTACACATACTCAACTAGCATACAACTATGAAATACAATGAATGATTACATTATCCACACAAATATATCAATCTCCAAATAAGTCGAATGGATGAGCAATTGGAGGGAAAATAAGAGAAGACTAAGAGGTTGTCCATTGGAATTCACTTATCCAACAAACTGAAGGATCTCAAATCACACTTTTTAGCATGAATGGCAGAGTGTTGGTTTTGAAGACCACGTTGCATTGATTTTGACCAAATCACATCACACAGAGCATATATAGGAGTTGGATTTGAAGTTGTAGCCGTAAAAATAACACTAACTCATTTGACTGCAAAATACGATGAAACTTTCTGATGAAAGATGTATAATTAGATGAATCATCGGGTACATGTGTATTTAATGTGAATTTTTTATTTTTTTTAATTTGTGCCTGACGTTCATCAAAATTTTGACAAACGTGATTTTCGTCACTTTTTAGATGAACGTCAGGCATAAATTTTAATAAGTAAAAGTGAGTTCGACAATTTATCTATACTTGCGACAGTGTTTTCATGCTATACTTGTGAATTTTCCCTACTTGCGAATTTGCTATACTTGTAACAGTTTGTGGAGGTTATAGGCCAATTTTTTTTGGTGCAAAATATCAGAATTATTAGATTTTGTTACCTGTCTATGATTAAAAATTATTGGAGTGTGAGTTTGATATTTTTTGAAGATCTAAATATTCAAGCTTGGTAAAGAAAATCATGTTAGATAATATTAGAACAAAATGAAGAGACACTTGCTAGATTGTGGGCTAGATTGAAAAGAAAGGGTGATGGGAAATGTTATTGTCCTTGCAATAATTGCAAGGGCTTAAAGACAAAGACTTTTAATCACAATAGCTGAGAAACATTGTAGGTAGCATGGTCATGTTGAAGGGGGGCATGATTATCATCCATTGGTAAGTTGTTCGTTATATGTCTTTATATTGATTGAATTTGTAAATGTTTATATCATTTTAACATTTTATATATATATAAAAAATCACTTGATCATGATCATGGTTTATTTGTTTCGATCATTATTATAGAGGTGGGGTGCCCTAGGGCACATGATATGGATTATCACAACCCAGAGAATGTGGTTTTGCAAGTGGAGGAATATGGAGCTATGAATATCAAAGATGAACTTAATGATCCTATGGAAGAAGATGATCATGCGCTAGAAAACACAGTTGAAGATGATTGTACAAATACATTGATCCATGACACATTTAGTGGCACAGCTGATCATGATGATCAAGATGACTTTGATGATGTTCATGATTTACCTGTACTTGAGAAGGCATACAAGCCCCTTTATGAAGGCTCCCAAACAAATCTTCTTTATGTTGTATTGTTGCTAGTGAATTTGAAGGTTATGAATGGTTTATCCAACATAGCAATCTCATGGATGTTAAGGCGTGTCATATATGTCATCTTTTATCATCTATTTTTGTTGTTAGTTCATCACTAGTAAATAAAGGATGAATTATGTACCATTAATATTCTTTATATTAACAAATTATTTTTTTGTTGTAGATTGATAAGTGAATTTTTGTTACCACCATCAAATATTTTACCTCACTCATACCGAGATTTATCTTCCATTATGAAAGATATTGGAATATAGTATCAAGCAATAGATGCATGTCCCAATGATCATATTATGTATCATAAACAACATGAATTTACAACAAAATGCTCAGAATGTCATATCAGTAGATATCGAACAAATCAACTAACAAAAAAGGTGCCTCTCAAGGTTCTTCGTTATATTCCCATTATTCCACGTATGCAACGATTATTTAGGTGCGAAAGCTTAGCACAATTTATGGATTACCATGCATGAAATAGAAGTGGAGATGGCATTCTTCGAATGCCTGTGGATGGTTCTGCATTTAGGGACATGGAGGAAAAATGGCCACACTTTAAAGAAGAACCTCGTAATCTCAGGCTTTCATTGGTAGCGTACGGTGTCAATCCATTTGGAGAGCTAAGATCTATTTACTCGGTCTGACCTGTTTTTGTTATCAACAATAACATTCCTCCATGGATGTCAATAAAGAGGGAGCACATAATGTTGGAAATGATTGTTCCAGGTTTTTTTTTACATCAATTTTCTTTAACGTAGTAGCATCTCATTTGTCTTATTTGTTGCATAATGACTTATATTTTTTTTCATTTAATAGTCATGTACAATAATTTATATATATTGCAGTAAAATGGTTATAATAATTATGTAATTTTTATGTTCATTCAACTAGGTGAGTACCAGGTTAAAGATATGAATGTATATATTGAGCCTCTTATCGACAAGTTACTAAAATTATGGAATGGCGTCACTATGTATGATGTCTCTAGACCAATAGGACAAAGATAATTTCAATTCCATGCAATGCTTGTATAGACAATTCATGATACCCCAGGGCTAACACATTTTTGTGGTATGTTATAACGTTCGACTGCACTTTAACAATATTTCATTTTATGAAGTAGATATCATGCATGTTTTTTAAATAATCTATTCATTATATATAATTATAAAAATTGACATATTTAATCCAATTATTATATATGATCTTGCAAGTCTTCAAACAAAGGGAAAAATTGCATGTCTAGTTTGTGGTCCAAAGATGAAATCTCGTCATTCAACAAGTTTAGGAAAGTAGGTGTTTGATGAGTATAGGCACTTCCTCCACATAAATCATAAGTATCGAACTACTGAAAAACATATTTCCAATGGGAAAGAAGAGACTACATCAAAACCACGAAGAATGACACCTCGCCTATGAAAGTTGGAATATAATAGAATTAATCATCAAGGTTATACATTGGATCAAATTGTTTATCTATCATAAATGATATGTTTGTAATTTATATTTTTATATTGTGTTTTGTTTACTAATGCTATAATTGACAATGATTGTCGTTGTTAATTTGTTTATCTTATATGTTTCATGAAGGTCGTCAAGGCATTAATGGTCAGCTTCCACAAGGACTAAAAAGTTATCCCAGACAATTTAGTAGGTTGCCCTACTATGAGCAGCTACAAATTGTGCATTTGTTTGATACAATGCATATCATAAAGAATATAACATAAACGTTATGGAAAATATTGGATGGAGGGCATGACAAAAAAAAAATTGTCAAAATTTGTAGTGACATTCAGGAAGCCAATCATGCAATGAAAAATGTCATTCAATTAAATAATGATGGAGACCAAATTAATATAAGCGCCCTTCCTTGGTTATTAATGGAGCACCAAAGCAATGCTATAAAAGAAGTCATACGAAAAATTCGATTTCCCACAGGATATGTTGCGAACATAAACAATATCATAACAAAGAAAGGTAAATTTGGGTCAGGGATGAAAATGCATGATTGGTATACCTTCATTAAGGTAATTATTCTGGTACATTATATATATATTTGTATACTGCATGTACTTTTCAGTGTATTATGTTTACTAGTTTTGGAAAAATAATGAAAAGATAATTTAATAATTGTTGCAGTACGTTCTACCTCTATCTCTCCCAGACAACTTTGACAACAATGTCAAGCAAGTTATATATGATCTTGGAAAATACATGAGGTAAGCAACGATATTTGTTCAATTCGTTGTATAGATCTTATATTTTCCATTTGTTTTACTTATGTAATATATTGTATATTTTTGTTAAATCGTGTTAATATATTTGCGCCTTGAATCACTTGTAGATGGCTATCATCTAAAGAAATCCATAAAGAAGATATAAATTATTGGAGGAGAAAAATTCCTCATCAAATGTGTGAAATGCAAAAGTGTCTACCTTCGACATTTTTCAATGCACAAGAACACTACCTCATACACCAAGTTGAGGAGATTGAATTGTGTGGACCTGTACACACAAGGTCAATGTGGATGGTTGAGAGGCACTTTAAATTTTTGAAGGCTTTGGTTAGACAAAGAGCACATCCTAAGGGTTCTATGGTATACCAGACCATGGTGTACATTATTGAATATATTCCTAAGATCGCAACAAAGATCCATGTAGATTGCATTTGGGATCCCAACTCCATTAAAAAATTTGAAGGGGAGTACCTGACGGTGAAAGGTAGATTGAGGAAATTGAGAGGTAATTATAAGATGGTCATGGAGATTAATTAGAATATATTTTACATTTCCTTCAATTCCTTGAAAAGAAACAACAAAGAACTAGTCCAAATGAAAGAATATTCCACACACTAATAGAAAAGTACTAGTATTGTATTACTCCAGAAAATAAGTCGTATACCATGGTAATTAACTAAGTATACAACGTTTATGAATTTAATATTTTTTTGATACAGTTGGTCGAGAGTGGGATGCACTACATTTGTACGTCGCAAACAATCTTGATTGGATGACAGCATAGATTGAATGATGTCAACAATCCGGTCGCGTATTAACATGGGAAGGTGTGGCTTCATTGGTTAAAGAAGCTCATTGTAATGGAGATTCCAATGTTACACCAAGGGAAATTGATTTAGCATATGGTTTAAGAGATAAATAGGTATGTATAAATATATTAATCACCCATATTATTTAATTATTTTCAATTATATTGATGTATAAATATGTTGAGTTTTTTTTTCTTTGCATACATTCGGCCAAGAATAAATATGTTTATCAACTGATGATGCAATAATTTTTACATGTTTGACATATTAGGTGAAACACCACAAGGCTATGTGGTGCAATGGTCGAATTTCAAATCAAAAAGTTGGATGACACGAAAACTTGTGATTCTTGGATAAGCTTTTCAAGTGACTAATGTTTCATCTAGAAGCGACATACATCCGTAAGTCAAAAATTGATATGGGATTTTGGATGATATACTTGAGTGTGACTTTAAGTCCTTCAAATTAGTTATGTTCATCGTCCAATGGTATAGGCTACAATTGAATGAAAATGATCGTGAGAGAACTGTTATTGAACATGATAATGGATTTACCATGGTTAATACAAGGTCGATTGGGTGAGCTGGAAATGAGCCCTATGTTCTTCCAAGCCAATGTGAGTAGGTATTTTACTTAGAGGTTCCAGGTAAACCAGGTTGGTCATTTTTTGTTATACATGATCCAAGAGGAAGGTAAAGTATAATGTGGTGGAAGAAGAAGATACCGAAGAACTAGAAGATGATGTAGATGATGATCAGGATCAACAGTTAGTTGATGATGTGCCTGACGAAGATGTCAAAGAAGAGGAACTAGATCATGATGATGTAGGATTTAATGTTCATGAAGATGATATCTGTGTGGATGATGACATTATCAAAACTAATATCAATGACGATGATGATGATATGACCAATCCTTACAATGTCAAATCTGGATTGGATGATACATACAAAGAGTTGGATGAAGAAGAAGATCAATGACAATGAAATGTATGAGTTATGTGATTATATTATCTATTTTATATTGATTTCTTGATAGAATTATATTTGACTTATATGGTTACATAATTAATTCATGATGTTTTTAATTTTTATGCCATTACATAATTAATTCATGATGTACTTTTTAATGTTGTTAATTCATGATGTTACAACTATTGTAGCTCTCCTAGAAATTTCCATATGATCAAATCCTAATTACTCTACGACTATTTATGATTAGATATTCTTTGATCATATCTTTGGTTATTTCATTCCCAAAAAATTAGCGTTTCCTCATGTTGACCCCACATAATGACATGTGAATGGGGCCAACGTTGAATTTTTTTCAGTTTGTGCTTGTATGGAGTGAAACTTGACATGGTTAGCCTAGACGTATGCGTTGACGATATGGGAGAGTTTCGAGAATCAAACATGGCATCATGCTATATAAAGGCATCTCATCATTCCTAATAATACAAGTTACCTTATTCTTCATCTCTTTCATATATTGTTCCTAATTATCAAATGGTGGTAAGTGATTATTCCCTTATATATCATTGCCTAATTAATTTTTTCTATATTAATTTATAAATTTTTATTATATTATGTGGAGCTCCAAAAAGTTAGAGAGGAGTTCAAGTTAGTAGGTTCAAAATAAAAAAATCATCACTTGTCTCTCTATCTACTCAATAATCAAAAGGCCATCAACTCTTCCATCCTAGTTGAGAGGACTGATTATATTATGATTTTTTTATGTTCCTATATAGCTTTCTTGTAGATGTATTTTGTATTACTAACATGTGACATTGTATGCATATATTGCTTTCTTGTATATATTATAGTTTTACCAACATACACTATTGTATGCTTGCATGGCTTCTTAGTTAATATTTTTTTTTTATTATTGATCTTTTTGATATTTTCTATAAGTTATTATTAGATGATACACATTGGATTCCTTTTAATTTTTTATATTTGAAGATACATAACTAATTACAAGGATAATATAAAGAAGATATATCTATATATGTATCATTTATGAGTTTCTAAAATATTTTACTTCTATGTCAACCACTTTCTTTACTTCAATTGAGAAACATAATACCTCTATAATCTTGCATTTATCAAGTGTCAATAAAATAAAATTCAAGTACTTAGCTATTAATTTTCTCTTGATTGATCTAGTAATAATATACTAGCCAACTAATACTCATCCAATGATATCATCTTGCATTGATTTGTTTACTTGACCATCACATAATTGAACCAAGTACCACTTTAGAAATACCACATACATAGTCTTCTCTTTCTACAAACCCCCCATTGTATTCATAAGGGTTTTATTGTAGGTCCCATCAAATACTATGCCCTAATCATGTAACAAGTAGATAAGTCATCTTTACTAAGGTCAAACAAGGTTGTTTTATCACAAAATACAATAGTTTTTAGTTTTAAGTGTTAGATTTTTGTTTTGATTATAAGGTTTATCTTGTAGGTTTAAGGTATGAATTTAAGGTTCTTACAATGACTTTTCAACCAATGGTATTATTCTATCCTATCTCTACCATTCTAGTTCTAAAATAAAACATACAAATCAAACTTAACTAGCAATCACACCTTAGTGTGCAATGGGTATGCCGAAAAAGTGTGGAATTTCAATTAGGATAAATTTTGGTCTATTTTTTGCATACATTTATGCAGTACATGAGGTCAATTGGTAGGAAATTTAGCAAATGATGTTGTTTGTGCAACAAAGGTCTCAATGGAGAAATCATAGCTTCAAATAAACTATGCATCCACTTATAGGGATCCAAACATGATTGAAATAAAACCTCTGAATTAGGAAGATGATGAAGCTCCATTACCAACAGGCTCATGTTATGCTTGCAATAAGGAGAGAGGCAGAGAGAGAGATGGAGAGGTAGCAATAGAAAGAGGGAGAGATAGAGTGGGGAAGAGTTAGAGATAGAGGGGTAAGGAGATAGAGATAGAGAGGAAGATAGAGATAGAGATGGAGATGTAGAAGGAGAGGGATATGGAGAGGAGGAGAGGAGATAAGGATAGGGAGAGATAAAGAGAGAGAGGAGAGAGGGATATATAGAGATGGAATAGATAAATATATAAAGAGGGATAGAGAGGGAGATATATGGATGGATAGAGAGAGGGAGGCATGTATAGAGATAACAGGGGAGAGAGGAAAATAGAGGTAGAGATGAAGATAGAGTGAGAGAGGAATATGGAGACAAATAGATAGAGAGATATAGGTAGAGGGAGAGATAAATATAGAGAGAGATAGGGATGAAAAGAGGGAGAGATAGTGAGGACAAGATAGAGAGATATAGAGGGAGAGGGAGATGAAGAGATAAAGAGATATAGATGGTGAGATAGAGTGATAGAGATATAAAGAGATATATATATATATATATAGAGAGATATATATATATATACAAACAAAAACAATTAGATATAAGTATATAGATATGGAGAGAGGGAGAGATAAATAAGGAGAGATAGAGAAACCCAGCACAGAGACAGAGATAGACAAGAGAGAGACATAGAGACACATGAAGAGGAAAGAGATGGAGATATGTAGTGAAAGGAAGATAGGGTGGGAGAGCAGAGAGATGGATAGACAGGGAGGAGCAAGGGGAGAGCAGAGAGGGGGAGAGGAGAGGGGGAGAGAGCTGGACATAGAGTGTGCAGAGGAGAGATAGTTGAAGAGGAAGAGAGAAGAGAGGGAGACAGATAGGTAGAAAAGGGAGAGAAAGAAGAGGGGAGAAGGAGAGTATATGTAGAAAGGGAGAGAGAGAAGATAGGGGAGAGAGGGAGAGATAGCTCAATATATATAGAGGGAGAGGGAGAGACATAGAAAGGGGGGGATATAGAGAGATAGAGGGGGATGGTGAAAGAGACAGAGAGATCGTGATAGAGGTAGAGAGATATGGATAGAAAGAGATAGAGATTGAGTGAGAGGAGACAAAAGAAAAACAGAGACAGAGACATAGAGTAGGGAGATATGAAGGAGAGATGGAGTGAATGAGAGAAAGGGGAGATGAGGATAGATCATCAGATAGAGGGGGAAGAGGCAAGGACATAGATAGTGGGAGATATAGAGAGATAGAGAGCGACAGGGAGAGATATATCAATCACCCTCCCTATATCTATATCTATTCATCCTTATCTCTTTATCTCTCTAGCTCTCTCTATCTCTTTGTCTCCCTTTGTATTTGTATGTTTCTCATTATCTCCCTCTCTCTCTATATTTTCTTCCCTCTATTTATCTTTATCTCCCTATCTCCTTATGTGACTTTATCTCTATCTATGTATCTCTCCTCTTTTCTCTCTCTTTTTCTTTATCTATTTTTCTCTATCTACCTCACTATCTCTACCTTTCTTTGTCCCTCTTTATTCCTCTTAAAGGATAATTATCATATCTTTAATCAAATGGCATGCTACCTTGAGCATAACTCCCCAAGGACACATGCCATCCTTGGATTGTTGACATGAAACAACCAATCAAAATTCTAGTTTCTTCTTTCCTCTCTCTTTCCTTTGTATCTCTTTATATTTCTCTCTCTATGCTCTCTCTCTCTCTCTCTCTCCTCATCTATTCAAGATCATCTCTTTCTCTTTCTCTATCTTTTTTAGTTTCTATCTCTCTTTGTATTAGCTAATAGGCTACATATATTGTGAGATTTGAGCTTGAAACAAATCTCATGCCTAGAAACCACTATTGTGTTGTTGGAAAACAAGTTTCAATTTCCATTTAATGGTAAACCAGTTGTAGTGTAATGGTAATTTAATCTAATATTACTATTATATTAAATATATATTATATTAATTATATTTTGTATTATATAAAAATATACTTATTATTAATTATTAATTATAATAATTTTATATGTATTTAATAATTTTGTTAAAGAATATAATATATAATAAAAATAAGTAAAATAATTATATTATTTATTACATAAAATATAGCTAATATATACTTAACTATATATGTAGAATATTAAAACCTAGATGGCCATAATTTTCATTTTAATTAACATACTCTAAAACCTTCGTCGAAACCTTATTTTCAGGTTGTAGCTCATCAAATTGGAGAAGTGAAAGGTCAATACCAGTGAGGAAGAGTTTGGAGGAGCGAAAACCCTGCATATTAATTTGAATTTCACATGTTATTTTGATTTTTGGCCCCGCGCGTGCAGGAGCACGACATAGCTTAGTGCACCGAGACCCTAACTGGCAAAACAAGGCAAGAGGAAAGCTACAGCGATGAGGTTGAGGGCACCCAGAAAGGGAAAATCGACGACCAAGGGAAAATGAGTATTGTAAGTGATTTATATCTTTCATATTGGCACCCCCATTCTCTTTAACCTGCAATTTTCATGCATTTCCAAATATCTTCTCGTACATTGGCACCCCCATTCTCTTTAACCTGCAATTTTCATGCCTTTCCAAAGATCTTGTCGTACATTTGTTGTGATTCAACGACTAAGAGCATCTGCCATAATGACAAATAGTAGAACTGTGGGGTAGGTCATTGCTTGATAAAATATCTCCATTCCTCCCTTCCAAGCATTTCTTAGAGGTAATAGTTGTCCACTTCTTCTCTTTATTAAGGAGTTCTCTG
Source organism: Sequoia sempervirens (assembly GCA_007258455.2). Lineage (NCBI taxonomy): Eukaryota > Viridiplantae > Streptophyta > Pinopsida > Cupressales > Cupressaceae > Sequoia > Sequoia sempervirens. The sequence goes on from VDFB02000020.1 coordinate 31,773,662, forward strand.
TGCAATTTTAGCATTAATAGCTAGATTAAAATCATTGATCAGCCTTAACCCCAACCCTCTCTTATTCTTGGGTTTAGAAACAAACTCCAAAGCCAACATAGGAATACATTTTTTTATCTTCCACTTTTGACCAAAAGCATTATTTGCCACATTGTCGATAATTTTCACAGGTATATGCAACAAACTTGTATTGTATGTTGGGAGATTTTGAAGAGTAGCCTTAATAAGTTGAAGCTTGTTAGCTTGACTTAAGAGAGAGATTTTCCATCATGCAAGTTTGTGTTGGAATCAATCCAACAGGCTATTCAAAAAATTATTTAGGATTAGGCCCTTTAAGAGTTGCATCCCAAGGTAGAAGGATAGGATAGATCCTATTTGACATGCAAGAATGTTGGAAATTTTCAGTTGTCTCGTAGGAGGAGCATTGAAAAAAAAAGATGGTACTTTTAGGAAGGTTGATTTATTTCCTCGAGGCATTATCATATTTACATAAAACTTGTTTTATTTCTTTTGCTTCCATAATTGAGGCTTCAACAACCACAACAGTATTGTTCACAAATTGATAATGGGAAATGGGGACACTAGTTGAAGTGGGTTTCTCACCTTAACTTGCCTTGAATAATCACTTATTGAAGGATTCTTCCCAAAGCTTTTGCTAGAATAATAAATGAGAAGGGGGATACAAGGTTCTCTTGTCAGATTCTAAGTCCCTAAACACTGTCTCAACCAATTCCACAAGGTTATTTTACAACATTCATGCGTTACATTAGTCTGTCCTACCAAAAAGGCTACAAAATTACCCATGTTTTACAAAGGAAGGCCTTTCCAACCGCTTGATTTTGTTCCACAACCTATTGAAATAGATTTTTTATTACACAAAACATCATATTTCACCATTGTTGGGCTAATCCATGCCCCTTTTGTCACTATTCTACAAAACCCTCCATTTTCCCTCAATACACTAGGGTTTTAGAGAAAAACCATATACCCGACCTCCCTAACTCAACTATTGTCTTCAACACATTAAAATCATCCTACAATAGGACAAACAACCTTCATTCATACTGTTCCATCCATCAAATTGACAAACCCTGACTTAACAACCACAAATTCACAAGAAAATTGCCCCTGTCAGCCCTAGGGCATCACTTCAATGCCAAGTTTCATGCTTTAACAGACCCCTAAATGAATTGAACCTCTATCCTACCATGTTGCACACCAATCCACTGAGTTATAGTTCCAAGACAATGGGTGGATTGGTGGATCTCATTTATTTTTAGCCCTCAAACCCTTACACAGGCAAAACAGGGCAGTCCTTGTATTTGATTGTTTGCTCCCACAAAATAGTGATTTAGCACTTTAAAAAAAATGAAAATGAAAGGGAACACATTTATCTACACCAATCATCTAAGAGAATTTCAAGCTTGTACAGATCCGTACAACACAAAAGAACTTCAAAAAAATAGTAAAAACACAGAAAATTGCTTCAAGAACGTGGTATTTGATATGAAATTTTGGTATAAACTCCAACAACCTTTTCTCGAGCCTTGGAAGGATTTTTAAATCATCTCAGACCCCAAATACCTTCAACCAACATCCATAACTGACTTACAAATACTTAACAACCCATTATTTTGCAAAATTGCAATTTTGACAACTTTTAATGTCAACAATCACAACTTTTTACATTATCAACTAGATGACTTCAAAGCACCCTAAACATATTGAAAATGGTCTTGTTAGACCTTATTCACCTTGAATAAATGACTCCCTGCAAGAAAACCTATTCTACCTACTTTGACAATATTTGACCATCATTGACACTTTCTTCACATATTTGATCTTGTTTACAATATGGATCAATGAAATAATAAATGGTCTTTTAGACCTTATTAAAACATCAAACAACTTTGAAAACATCCCTAGACACTTCTATGATCAACCTCTAATGCTCCAGTTGTGAACATAAGTTGTAGGTGCTCCTGCACCAGAGACTCCCCAATGAGCTATGCATGTATCGCATGGAGCCATCTTCCATTGATTGTAGAACATATTATTGACCCCAATTCACAAAAAAATAATATGGTTGCTTGGGCACAAAAGTGGAGCAACTCAAAGATAGGGTCTTAACAACATTTAAAATTTAAAATTTCATTCTTCCTTTCTTATCATGCAAACTTGTGACTCAACAAAAACAAGTATGCAATGACAACAACTTCAAAGCTAAGAATGGAAGATTGCTAAATGTTTAACCTTTTTTCTTTGCAATGGGATGGGAATACAATATGATAGAAGTGGGATAATAAATGCATCGTTTGAAGCATCAAACCAATATGCAAAGATGAAAGAAAGTGCTAACCCCTTAAACTGAAAAAGTTTCTTTTAACATTAAGTTTGTTGGGTAGCCAATTCTTTTAAGTTATCAAATCCTACCATCATACATAATCAAAATGTTGTTGTTTCAAATGACTATGAGCACTAACTTTCACTATTTGAAGATGTTGAAACCTTGTCATAGATAACTAGAGCATTGATGCAACCACTCATCCTACCTTAAAACATACCAAAATTCTCCTAGCAATTAGACATAGGAAGATTTAAGATTACTTAAACAATTTTTATTGCCAAAGCATAAACTTATGATGACTTAACCAAGCCTAGTACACACTCCCTCCCCGTTAACCACTTAGACATATGGAGTTTATCAGTGGACAATTGAACCACCTCGCACGTGCACCTGAATTATGTCTATTAGTGTTCTAATTCATCTTTTTCAAGACAACTTAAACCAAAATATTATGTATGGTGAAACCATTATTCTACACAGTACAAAAAATTTCAATGGAAATTTGCATTGAATGTAAATTTGTTGTTATTTTTAGTCATGTAGGTGTCCAATAAACCACTTGGTGGTGTTTCCCTTCAAGTTTATTTACTTGAATGAAGAGAAAAATTCCTTTGATTACAATTAGATAATACATTTGAGGCCTTGGTTGTGTAACTGGTGGACCATAGTCACATTTAACACTTGTTACAAAGTTTGGGAGTTAAAACGTTAAGTAGAAGTCTAGTAAATCATATAACTTGGATTAAGAGAAGATATAATGTGAATTCATACCTTTGAAAGGTTGTATATGAGGCTACATGGTACTTTACAATAGAGAATAGCATCAGTTGCATAATCTCCCTTGAATTGATGAGGAGCCTAACCATCAATTTGACCAAGTAAAATCTGCACCTTCCAACTCCAAATCCATCAAGGCATTTTGGTTGATGAAATTAGTAAGGTCTTCTGAGCCCTTAAATTACTATGTTGGCCTCTCCCCTAAGAATATTTCCAGAAATGAAATCATTCACTTCAACATTTTCACAATAGTATAGAGACCCAAGGATAAGAAATCTGACCTTATTGTACCAATATTAAATATACTTTTCCAAATGATAAGTGTTTGACAGATACTCGTATAACATTCATTCCTCAAAAACTGTTATCTAGCAATTGAACCAAGAGAAATCATAGAATGCTTTGAAGAAACTTCATTGTTGGGAATATTATCAATATGGTTCTCAATCTAATTAAGATAAAAAACCCATTGACACAAAACTATTGAACCAAGAGCAATCATACGTTGTTCTATGGCACCTCCCTCATCAAGGTTCTTGCCTACTGTGATTGGCACCTATGGACTGTCCACTGAAATGTGATCATTTAATACTGTCACACACTTAAAGACTGTGAGACTGATAATGACTATCATTCATTACCTTTGCCCCTCAATTGTCATGCAAAAATCCTTGGAACATTGCCATACATTGTTCATGTAGGAAAATTCATCACTGAGTCTAGGTTTTTTAGGCTTCCATAGCCTCAGCTACTATGAATTGCATCTCCCAAACTCCATGTTTGTGTTAGGTTGTAAAATAATGAAATTTTAAATTCATTAATTGCAAGGGATAGTCTCCTTCATACATTGATTTGATTTGTGGTGGAAACATTTGGGCAGTAGTAACAATAACTTGCAAACTATCAAGACTTTATTACCTTATAACCTGTCAAATTCTAGCGATGGAATGATAGATTAATCATAATGTCACCTTGGGATCACATCACCATGAAAGAACTTCATCCAACATCCTTATGACTGTAGGTACCACCAAATAGGTATTTTTCAGATCTCTCTTCCTCAAGCGAGGGAAATTCAGGAAGAGAAGAGGAAAGCGAGACATATAATAGGTTTCAAAGAGGGAGATCAACTAGAGGTCAAAAAATTAGAAGAAAATTCTGTAAATGCATGGAATTTTTTCTTGCTAAAGGGGGGTCATGTTCTTATGATGATGAGAGCATAGGTGACATCAAGGTGCCCTTGAGGTACAAACATCTACGGAAACAATGAGTACCCAAGGAACTTCCTCCAATAAACACTGATTTTTGTGTCAACGAGAGGATATATCGCATAGCACCATCGTCATTAAATAGTTTGGGCCTATTTTGCATGGACAGCATAAAGGTCTATTACGACAAAGTTACTGAATTGATGGAGTATATCAGACCCTGTTACAGTTACAAAGATTGGATGCAACTGGTTTGATATACACGAAGTATGCGTAGGTATGCACTATCAACAAATTATATATATCTAAAAGATAAGGATCAAAATAAAGGAGTGGCTATGTACATTGAAAGAAGGCCAAAAGCATCAGGGAATATTATAGGGTTTATAAATAGTACATGACCTGGGTCAACAAATAAGCAACCCAATTACAAATTTGAGGCGCGCGAGGGAAACCATGTATTCGTATGTGCAATAAAATCAATAACTGCAGGGGAAGAGTTACTAATTGATTACAATTTGAATCACATAGATACAAACATAGTTACTATGGGGGTGGTACGTACTATATACCATTTTACCCAACCTCCAATTAATGACTCCAATATACCATTTTATTATTATGTTTTTTTTCGTAAGTCTATTGGTTTCATTTCGGTAATATTTTTTTATATTTAATTTTTGTCACAGTGGGACATTGATCATACAGGGAAGGCTCCAGCCCAGAGCATAGATCACGATACATCTTCAGGCGCTTCTACCCGACAGGTTTACCTCATTGTAATTGTACAAATTAGATACAAGCAAAATGTTTAATTATTATGTTTTTTTCATAATTTTATTGGGTTTATTTTGATAATGTTTTTAATATTCTTGTCACAGTCGGCTGATCAGGGAAAGGAACCAACAGTAGAGGAGAGCATCCATAGGGAGGTGTGGTCACTATTATGCGATGATGATATCGCATATTCTGCAAACCCTCTGGATATGATAAGAAAGACCCAAAAAAAATGCAATGAAGAAATCCTTCAGTTGTTATTCATAGTGCCTCAAACAAATGAGATAAGAGAAACGGTTAAAATATTGACTAAGAGAGCACAAAACTTGCAGGTAAGTTGTCATGAGATCTTTAATTATAACATAAGTTCATTCATGGTTTTATATTTTGTACTCTTTTATGTCATTAACTAAAATATGTGTTGTTTTTACAGGATTTGTTGCGTCCTCATGATGCTGCTGGCCATGATCAGGGTACTGCAGGTGCTTCCTGGGGAGTACGGGTTTGTACAAGTGTCGATCTTGATCTTCCTGCACATACATCACATCATACAACCCCATCATCCGTGCCTATATTGTTGACTGAAATGTCGGAAACACATAGCATGCAGACATCGGGTAGTGCACCCTCTGGCAGCAAACACATGCTAGAGCATGTGTCAGGACATGTACCTGGGGATGCAGAGGCCACTACTACTAGTCATTTTTTAGCAGCATTTCCTGGATCTTCCTGTATTGTTAGTACGGGAACATTTCCAGTCACATTTGTGGTGACCGAGGATTTCGTTCCCGTAAAGATAGAGAAGGTCCCAGGTACTTTAAAATGTTTTAATTATTATTATATATAATCCAATTGAAATTTACTTATTGATCAATCTTTTTAGACTAATGATCCCATGATCATTTTGCAAGAAATGATGTTTTTTTATAAAAATCTAAATGATATTACATTGGAGATCTTCGGGCCCACCATGTGTATACGGTGGAATGCCCAAAATCAAGATTTAAAAGATGAGCTCATTAACCGTTTAGTTGTGTTGTTCGGTAATAACACATTCAATCGAACCAAGGTCCTTAAGAAAGTTGGTACCTATCTAAAGTATGTGAGGGACCAATATAGGTCACATTTAGAGAAGAAAAAAAAGTACGAGTGTCCCCCCATGATTCCAGAGAGGGAGTGGAAGGACTTGGTGTCGATGGAAAGGAGAAGGTGAAAAAAAAAGGAAAGACACCACCGGGCCAAGGAAGGTATGTGATACTATCAACAATGTAATTATATACTGATTACTCTTTCTTTTTACATAATCTAACATATTTCAAACTTTTCATAGGCTGCCACACATCAAGGAAACAAAGGAAAGACTAGAAAAACATAGGCAACACAAACTTGGCTCTGGTGGTTATATGAAATTAGCCGCACGAATTGTAAGTATCAATAAATGAAATATTGCATCCAAATAATAAATTGCAAATGATTTTGGTTTTATCACACCATAGAAGCAAAATTCATGATCTTATGCAAAAATACAGGGCTCTGAATTCAACAAAGTGCCCACATAAGAGTACCTAAAGATTGCCTTCTAGCAAGGCTATGGAGTCGTGGCTGAATGCCTAAGACTCTTGACTGGGCAAACACAAGCTTCCACTGCATCCGACACACAAGTAAATAAACTCAATGAAGTTTATTTAAAATTGAATACTTGTGCAATCTATTCAATATTAATTTCCACCATAAAGTAATTATGTGCCTATTTGTTTTAAACAAACAAGAAATGATAATACTGCACATGACATTGGAATGCAGCCTGGTGAGGGTGGAGCACAACTTGCAGATGAAATTCATGGTGTGCATCCCGGTACTAGATGTATTCATTTGTTGTACAAAACGCAGTATGGATTAATACAATTAAACATATTTAATTGCAATTGGTGTATTAATTAATGTAACTGTGATAGGGGAATATAGTCGTTAGGAGAAGAGCAACAAACTAAAGAGAGTGAAAATAACAACTAAAAACACCCTACACTTCAAGATTGGGCAAATGATGAACTTAACAACATAAAAATGGAACATTTTACCTTGTAGAGTTGTTCTTTGGTTGGCCCTTCGATTGTAGATGAGATGTATGCTGCTTGATGGCAAGTAGATGCAAGATGTGAAGTGTGAGATGTAGATAGTTGGACAAAATGGATGCAAATGGCTAAGTGTAGATTGAGAAACAAAATTGCAAGAGTTTGGCTAGCAAAATGATCTCTCCCAAAATGAGAGAAAAGATGGGGTATTTATAGAGATTTTGGAAATCTTTAGGGAAATAGATGGCCAAGATTGAGCCACCAATGATCAAGATGTAGGGCCAAGGTGAGTTGAGAACTCACAAGCCCTCACATCTTAACATGTGGCATGTGATATAGCCCTAAAAGGTGAAGTGGACATGAGGTGGAAGGATAGTACATGACATGGAGGGGGGTACAAAGTACCTTGGGATTGGACAAGATCTCCTTATAAAGGAGGTGTTTGTCCCCATGTGGGTGAGAGGACATGTGAGGAATTAAAAATTCCTCAAATATCCTCATGAGGAGAGGGGAAAGAATAAAGAATAAAAAGAGGACATGTGGAAGAAGTGAAGGAATTAAAAATTCCTTTTGAGTGCATTGGGGGATTAAAAGTGAATTAAAAATTCACATGGGGAAGTGGAGTGCCTTGTCCAAAAGGGGAAGGCCTTTAATAAGGTTGACCAAGGACACATGTCATAAAGGACATGGGGAAGAGAAAAGGAATTTAATATTCCTTGAAAGATGAGAGTGGAATTAAAAATTCCTCAAAGGACTTTGGGAAGACAAAAGGAATTAAAAATTCTTTGGGGGATGGGAAGAGTTGACTAAAGGGGTGATTAGACAAGTTGATGAGGGGTTAGAGGAAGGTTAGGTGGCTAAGAAAGATTAGAGGCCAACTTGCAAAAGTTGGAGGATGTGACACCTCATAATCAAGGATTAGGCATGTGCACATCCTAATGATGAGATTAGAAGAAGGATTAGGATTAGATAAAAATAATGGAGGATGTGACATAAAGGGAATTAAATAAATGGAATATTTATTTAATTTATTTGATGAAAGGGGAAGGTATTTAATTATTTAATAAGATACCTTAGGGATTATAAGAACTTTAGAGTGATTAATTAAATAATAGTGATATTACTTAATTAATGCGGATAAGGGGAAGCTTAGATGAAAAGGGATAAATTTGGATAAATTAAGTGTCCAAATTTAGGTGTCTACATTTTTCCCCTCTTTGAGATGGTGTTATGAAGTAGCATCATTTCAAAGACTATTAAAACATAGAATCTAGAAGATGGTTAGATTGGGAAAGATTCCCCAGTCATTCAAAGAAGTGACTAGGAAGGAAGATGATGGGGGTGAAGATGAAAGTTTGAGGTGAAGGGGATGAAGGATGCCCCCTCGAGAGGACATGCGGGTTCAAGAGAACAAGAGTGTGCTCTCGAAATGAAATGGATGAGATTATGCAAAGGGAGATGAAAAATATGATGCAAAGTGAGATGAAAAAAATGATGCAAAGTGGGTGAGAAAGGATGAAAAGGCAGCAGGAGATTGGGAGGGGAGCGTGATGAAGGATGAATGGATGGGGGGAGGATTTGAGGATGAGAGATGAAATGCAATCTAAATGCAATTTACCATTGTCAGAGCACTGATTTTTTCTATAGCATAAGACATGATACACCAAGGTATAAATGACCAAGGTAGATTAGTGTCTAATGCATGAAATAAACATATCAAACAAGAAGGTTATTCCAACACCCCAAAGTCGCGATGACCTTGGTCAGGCCAGGTGTTGGGATAACCACAAGCACATAAGGATTCCCCAGTGTAACACAAGACCTCAGGGATCTTGGTGGGTACTACGTGGGAAAACCAAGAAGACAACAACAAAGAAAAGATCAAAGTACACCATGATATGATGGATCAAGGTGACCATGAAAAGTGATGATAGGGAGCTCAAATGATAAACAAAATCCAAAAGCATCAAAAGATCACAATAAATTTCAAACGTCCTTTGCCATAGGATCATGGGGATGGATGGGATTGATGAGGTCTGTTAGGAAGGATGCATCCTGTTGAGACCGATGATGGTTACTAGACTAAAAGATCGATATGACGTAGGGTATTCAGAACTGATTGGATCTGATGATACAAGTGGATCTTGTTGGTTAAGAACCAGCTAGATAAGGGCATAGCTTGATGACACAACACAAGAGACATGACACAAGGTAAGAGACTTCGATGGATGGTAAAGACGGGACAGACAATAGGAACAAGAGTTGAAGACTAATGATAGATGATAAAGGATTAGATGGACAAAGCAGAAAGACCGATGATGGAACCCCGAGGGTGGATCAAATGATCGACCTTGCCTACGTGAAAGCACAAGGGCAACGTAGTTCAACGAAAGATCAACGATAGACAATGGATGAAGGATGATGAGATAACCCTAGATAAGGGGATAAAATGATTGGACCGACACGATGGGACACGATAGACCTGCTGGATTGAATTGGAGGATGGTGGTGATCACAAAGCTCAAGGATGGGATAGTTATTCAAATCATTAAAAGATGAATTGGGAGGATGATATGATGGAGAGATGAATGATGAGAAAGGATAGGAGATGGAAAAGATGTGCAAAAAAAATCAGAAGTGATGACGATAAGATAGATGACATTGGATTGCGTGGGGAAAAGCCTATAGCTAGATACCAATGACAAGGGATGAGGGTAGAGGATGGGGGGGCATGAAGATGATTGTTGGGATGGATGATGAGGAAAAGGTGGCCAGATGGATTGATGACAAGGGATTCTATGATGGAAGGATAAGAAGATAGGGATGGGGAGATGGAGGGACATAAGAACCCAAGATGGATGGAGTGGATGAAGGATGGGGAAAATGTTACCAAATGAATGGATAAAGAGGGATGCCAGGATGGAAGGAATGATGTCTCCAAGGACTATATCACAAAGGAAGATAAATTCCCCCACTCTAGATATGTCATGTATAATGAGGCATGAGATAGAAGATGGGAAAATGAAGGAGATAACTGGAGGAGGATAGGATGGGTGATTTAGGGATATGATAGAGCATGTGTGCAGGGAATGTATACCAAGAGGTGTCCAAAGCATGCATAGATAGGTGCACCTATTTTTTTGATCAAGATCACAAGAAGGATGGAGTGATGGGATAAATGAGATATGCCAAGCAGGATGCGTAAGATAGGCAGGATGGAGGGGATGAATGAAGAGGATGTATAGTAAGAAGACGGGTGCATAGCTGGAAGCATAGCAGGAAGCATAGTGGATGGAGGGAATGCATAGCAGGAAACTGCCCCCAAGTGCAGATGGGGATTTACGCATGACGTCTGTTTGCCAAATTTTCATCATGGTACTTATCCAAGGCACTTGCTTGTCAAGTTTTCACCATTGGACGAATTGTTTCTTTTTACTATTTTATTTATTTTATTTTATTTTGATTTTTTTGACTTTTTGGATTTTTTTTTGGATTTTTGGAATTTTGCATAGCATGCAGAAGGAGATGGATAAGGATAGGGAGGCGAATAAGTGGATTTAGAAGACATGCGATAAGGATATGGATGAAGGACTCAAGCATCAAGTTCTATACGAGGTATTAAGAGCTCATGTTCAAACTGACTGTTGGATGTTGGTACAACCTTATTAGGAGAAATGGATTATGCAAAAGGATGAATTAGAGGGATTTGATGGGGAGATATGTGGGGTAATGGATGGGATGCTGGAAAGGGTATGGATAGAATGATGGGGTGGATGTGTGATGGGGTGGTGAGTTCAGGACCAACATTGGCACATATGGTGATGGATGTGAAAAGATAAGAGGATTGATGGATGGAGAATGTGGGGATAATGGAGGAGATGGAATAGTGAATTTGGGACATAGGGACCCAAAACAGACTTAGGAGATGAAAGGTGGGTATGGTTAGCTTTTGGATTAGCAACTTTGGATGTTCTTACAGATTTTTCATTTGATGGCATTGCATCTTTTTTCTTTGGGATCCACATGGTTTTGATTTTTTCTTTAGTGGGCCTTTGTGGCTGATGGGTTTGATTTGGATTGTGGATTTGATTTTTCTTTTCTTCAACATGTCGTATAGAGGGGACATGGGGAGCTTTAGATTCATGTGGATGTTTGGATTTATGCATTTTTATGTTAGCATCCAAAGTGCTTTTATTAGCAATGGGATGGGTGTGAGGGGATGGACGATGTGGGGCAATGGAGGTAGGAGTATGGGGATTCCGTGTAGATGGAGGATGTTTAGGTATGTGCCTTTGTTGATCCTGATTATGGGATATGCGAGAGGGATTTTTATGATGGATGACACAGATAGGTGTTGGATGGATGAATGGATGAGATGGAGGAGGTGATCTTGGGATATACAGACCCAAGATGGATAGAGTAGATGAAGGACAGGAGATGGTGGATGGGGGGATATAAGGACCCAAAATGGATGGAGTAGATGAACGATGGGAGATGGTGGATGGAGGGATGTAAGGACCCAAAATGGATGGGGCAGATGAAGGAGGAATATGGACGGTTGTTTTGAGGTGATACGATAGAGGAGGAGGGATGGCAGCATATGATTTGGCGGAGCGATGGGAAGAGCCGCCATTTCTTTTGGAAAAGGCTCGTTGAGGACGTCTAGAGGTTGTACCAACGTGTTTAGATTGTGAGTCTTGGGGAATAGATCCAAGACCTTGCATGCAGATTTGTTCTTTGACTTGGATGGGCTCTAAAATACCTTGCTCGTGAAGGCCTAGACCTTTTCCTTGATTGTTCATGTTCTTGAGCATTCGATCCATGATAGGATTTTTGTTATTCTAAAAACATGATGCGAGTCCATTATTAGGTGGGGGATGATGGATGGTATATACACTGTGTTTTTCTTCTGCAAGGAGGCCACCATGGAAGAATGTGAGAGTACCAAGGGGATATGCAAGCGGTGTGGGGATAGCATTTTAGGCGATGATGGGGGATCCTGAGAAGGAGATGATGGGATAGCAGCATTTGGATGGGTGGTATCTGGAGAGGGAGTAGGGGATATGATAGGATCTGATTTTGTGGTAGCAAGCTCATGCAATGGAGACGGAGATGGAGTGGTAGAATCTTGAATGTCAAGAGGATCATGGGATGGAATGGATGGGGGACTGTGATCTTGTGGTAGACTAGATGGGATGGTAGGATCTTGATCTGGAGGAGGGGATATGTTGGCATGCTTTGGATCAAGCTCTTGGCATGACTCATCGTGTACGGGAGGCATGATAATGGAGTCATGGGGGGATTCTTCAAGTGGGGAAGATGGAAGGATGGAGGATTCAAAATATTCCTGGGAATGGATACTAGGAGTGGAAGAAGTGGATTGGATTTGGGTGTCGTCAATGGGTTCGACTACTCTTGGAGTAGGAAGTGGGTGTTCAATGGATTTAGTAGATGTGATGGTAGGAGATGGGGGCTCAGTAGATTCAGATGATGTGATGGTTTCAATGGTTTGAGTGGTGTGAGGGGTGGTATCATCAATGATAGGTGTTGGGTGGAGAAGGGCCTCGTCACTAATGATCATGGATGATGGGTTGGGATGGCACGATTCCACAACTTAAAGGTGTGGAGTGGGAGATGTCTTCTTTGTTATAAGTCCTTGGAGAACTTCTGAAATGAGAGACTTGCATACTCTAGGTTGAGAAGGTGTGGTAGGAGTGGATGAGGGATTATGGATTAGTGGGGGGTTAGGACTATGGGTTGGTGGATTAGGATTAGATGGGGGAATGAGATTGGATGCAAAAGTGGGAATAGATGGGGGCTTAAGATTAGATGAAGGGTTAAGATAAGGATATTGGGATGGTGAATTAGGACACGAGGATGTGGGTGGTGGGTTGCAGTAAGGGTATGGGGATGGTGGATTAAGATGAGAAGATTGAGGTGGTGGATGGAGATAGGGAACTGCAGATGTCAGATTAGGATAAGGATAGGTTGGTGTGGATGTTGGATTAGAATAGGAAGGTGTGAATGTAGGATTAGGGTGAGCAGATTGGTATGGGAGATTGGGGTAGTGGGTATATGTGGATGAAGGATTGAGATAAGAGGATGTGGATGGGGGATCAAGATAGGGGTATTGTGACAGCAAACTAGGATAAGGGGATGATGTAGATGAAGGATATGATGGATATGATGGACATCCCTTGTCAAAGGTAGCATAAGGAGTGTGATTAGGCATAGATGAAGACATGAGGGGATAACTCGATGGGGTGATTGGATTTTGGAATGTGGGTGGAGAAAGCTTACTAGCAACGATAGTGTCAAGGGGATCTATGTCGTATACCTCTTGATCAACAAGACTTTCATTATCATCGTTGACGTAATTAGGGTTTCCCTTGACTACTATTGATGGAGAATAAGGATTCATAATGATGAAAGGGATGGAGGATGGTTTTCGATGGGAACAGACTAAAGGTCAAGCTGAAATTTTAGGTTAAGCTCAGATCGGGATTGAATTAAAGCTCAGATTAGGATGATCAGATGATGCGATGGGATTGATTTTGATGATCGAATTTGATTACTAAAGGATGACCTCGACACTGAATCTACTCCGTGATGGAAGTAGATTGATTGGGTCAAAGATGATTGGATAGGGATGCAATTGGATGCAATTGGATTGGATTGATTGATGATTGATAAGATCGATTGATGAATCAGATAGGATGACGAAAGGGACTTTAAACGCCGTTCAAAGATTACCCTAGGTGACTTAGGATGCTGATTGATCGGATTAAATGATAAAGAGATGATTGCAACACCAAATCCACTTTGAGATTGAAAATGGATTGATTGGGCCGACGATAATGATTAACTTAGGATGGATGACAATCCTAAGCGGATGTTGATGATGACAATCAGATCAAACACTTCAGTCAATTTGGATAATAACCCGAGACGAAGTTCAGGGGATTTGGATGGGGAAAACGATGATTTGATTAGAGAAATGGATGAACGAATACTCAAAACGAGTAAATGATCAACCAGAACAAATGAATGACTACTCAGAATGAGTAAAAAGATGATCGGAATGATAGGACGAGAGTTTGGAATGATGAAAGGATGTGTTAAATGGATGAATGTTTACTCGGAATGAGTAAACAGATGATCGAAATGATAGAACGAGAGTTCAGAATGATGAAAGGATGTGTTAAATGGATGAATGTTTACTTGGAATGAGTAAACGAATGATCAAAATGACTAAATGGGAGTTTAGAATGATAGAAATGAGGTGTGAAATGGATGAATGTTTACTTGGAACGAGTAAACGGATGATCGGAACAATAGAACGAGAGTTCGAAATGATGAAAGGAGGTGTGAAATGGATGAATGTTTACCCAGAACGAGTAAACGAATGATCGGAACGACTGAATGAGAGTTCAGAATGATAGAAATGAGGTGTGAAATGGATGAATGTTTACTCGGAACGAGTAAACGGATGATCGAAATGATGGAACGAGAGTTCAGAATGAGGAAAGGAGGTGTGAAATGGATGAATGTTTACTCGGAACGAGTAAACGAATGATCGGAACGACTGAACGGGAGTTTGGAATGATAGAAATGAGGTTTGAAATGGATGAAGGTTTACTCGGAACAAGTAAACAAATGATCGGAACTACTGAACGGGAGTTCAAAATGATGAAAGAAGGTGTGAAATGGATGAATGTTTACCCGGAATGAGTAAACAAATGATCGGAACGACTGAACGGGAGTTCGGAATGATAGAAATGAGGTGTGAAATGATGAATGTTTACTCGGAACGAGTAAACGGATGATCGGAACGATAGAACGAGAGTTCAAAATGAGGAAAGGAGGTGTGAAATGGATGAATGTTTACTCGGAACAAGTAAACGGATGATCGAAATGACAGGATGAGAGTTCAAAATGATGAAAGGACGTGTTAAATGGATGAACATTTACTCAAAACAAGTAAACGGATGATCGGAATGACAGAACGAGAGTTCAGAATGATGAAGGGATGTGCTGAATGGATGAACGTTTACTCGGAACGAGTAAACCGATGATCGGAATGACAAGACGAGAGTTCAAAATGATGAAAGGATGTGTTAAATGGATGAACGTTTACTCGGAACGAGTAAACGAATGATTGGAATGATAGAACGAGAGTTTAGACTGAGGAAAGGAGGTGTGAAATGGATGAATGTTTACTCGGAACGAGTAAACGAATGATCGGAACGACTGAACGAGAGTTCGAAATGATGAAATGAGGTGTGAAATGGATGAATGTTTACTCGGAACGAGTAAACGGATGATTGGAACAATAGAACGAGAGTTTGAAATGATGAAAGGAGGTGTGAAATGGATGAATGTTTACCCAGAACGAGTAAACGAATGATCAGAATGACTGAACGGGAGTTTGGAATGATAGAAATGAGGTGTTAAATGGATGAATGTTTACTCGGAATGAGTAAACAAAGAGAATGGTAGGGTATGCCCCCCTCGAGGAGGCGAATGGGGAAGAAAAAGGTGCCCCATCCAACTTCTCAAAAGTAGGGAGTGGTATATGTCATCGGAAAGAGCACGAAAAAATGAGAAGAACTATTTTTTAACGGAGTCAATCGGATAAACAATGTGGAAATGGCGGCCTCGAGAAGAAAGAGCAGAAGGTTAGGTCTGCCATAGTATGAGGTCAGGTCCGCCACAGCATGAGGTTAGGTCCGCCAAAGGATCAGGTCAGGTCCTCCACCAGAGAGATCAGGTCCGCCACAGCATGGGGAAGAAAAAGGTGCCCCGGCCAACTTCTCAAAAGTATGAAGTGGTATATGTCGTTGGAAAGAGCACGAAAAAATGAGAAGAATTGTTTTTGAACAGAGTCAATCAGATAAATAGTGTGGAAATGGCGGCCCTGGGAAGAAAGAGTAGAAGGTCAGGTCCGCCACAGCATGAGGTCAGGTCCACCACCGGAGAGGTCAGGTCCACCACCAGAGGTCAGGTCTACCACCGGAGAGGTCA
Organism: Sequoia sempervirens; assembly: GCA_007258455.2. Taxonomy (NCBI): domain Eukaryota; kingdom Viridiplantae; phylum Streptophyta; class Pinopsida; order Cupressales; family Cupressaceae; genus Sequoia; species Sequoia sempervirens. The sequence goes on from VDFB02000020.1 coordinate 31,789,867, forward strand.
GGTCTGCCACCGAAGAGGTCAGGTCTGCCACCGGAGAGGTCAAGTCCGCCAATCTTTAACCTGAACCTGCGAAAATGCCAATAACAACAAACGTGAAAGAAAAAGACTCGTTTGTGGGTCCCACCAGGCGTGCCATAAATGTGATAGGGGAATATAGTCATTAGGAGAAGAGCAACAAACTAAAAAAAAGTGCAAATAACAACTAAAAACACCCTACACTTCAAGATTGGGCAAATGATGAACTTAACAACATAAAAATGGAACCTTTTACCTTGTAGAGTTGTTCTTTGGTTGGCCCTTCGATTGTAGATGACATGTATGCTCCTTGATGGCAAGTAGATGCAAGATGTGAAGTGTGAGATGCAGATAGTTGGACAAAATGGATGCAAATGGCTAAGTATAGATTGAGAAACAAAATTGCAAGAGTTTGGCTAGCAAAATGATCTCTCCCAAAATGAGAGAAAAGAGGGGGTATTTATAGAGATTTTGGAAATCTCTAGGGAAATGGATGGCCAAGATTGAGCCACCAATGATCAAGATGTAGGGCCAAGGTGAGTTGAGAACTCACAAGCCCTCACATCTTAACATGTGGCATGTGATATAGCCCTAAAAGGTGAAGTGGACATGAGGTGGAAGGATAGTACATGACATGGAGGGGGGTACAAAGTACCTTGGGATTGGACAAGATCTCCTCATAAAGGAGGTGCTTGTCCCCATGTGGGTGAGAGGACATGTGAAGAATTAAAAATTCCTCAAATATCCTCATGAGGAGAGGGGAAAGAATAAAGAATAAAAAGAGGACATGTGGGAAGAAGTGAAGGAATTAAAAATTCCTTTTGAGTGCATTGGGGGATTAAAAGTGAATTAAAAATTCACATGGGGAAGTGGAGTGCCTTATTCAAAAGGGGAAGGCCTTTAATAAGGTTGACCAAGGACACATGTCATAAAGGACATGGGGAAGAGAAAAGGAATTTAATATTCCTTGAAAGATGAGAGTGGAATTAAAAATTCTTCAAAGGACTTTGGGAAGACAAAAGGAATTAAAAATTCTTGGGGGATGGGAAGAGTTGACTAAAGGGGGTGATTAGACAAGTTGATGAGGGGTTAGAGGAAGGTTAGGTGGCTAAGAAAGATTAGAGGCCAACTTGCAAAAGTTGGAGGATGTGACACCTCCTAATCAAAGATTAGGCATGTGCACATCCTAATGATGAGATTAAAAGAAGGATTAGGATTAGATAAAAATAATGGAGGATGTGACATAAAAGGAATTGAATAAATGGAATATTTATTTAATTTATTTGATGAAAGGGGAAGGTATTTAATTATTTAATTAGATACCTTAGGGATTAGAAGAACTTTAGAGTGATTAATTAAATAATAGTGATATTACTTAATTAATGCGGATAAGGGGAAGCTTAGATGAAAAGGGATAAATTTGGATAAATTAAGTGTCCAAATTTAGGTGTCTACAGTAACCTTTCATGTTTCAACTTTAGAGCATGTAGAGCGTGATCAGCATGTTGAGCATGATTCGGCTAGACAAGATCAGGAACATGATGTGGCCCCATCAGGTAAAGAGGACCACTCTAATGTTCTTTTAAACATATTTAATTGCAATTGGTGTATTAATTAATGTAACCTTTCGTGTTTCAACTCCAGATCAGGATTTAGAGGGTTTTCAGCATGTTGAGCATGAGGCTATAAGACAATATCAGGAACATAATGTGGCCCCATCAGGTAAAGAGCACCACTCTAATGTTCTTTTAATTAATGAAATACTTTTAACAATAATAATAAAACATATCAATTTAACATTTCTTTGTTATTACAGCAGACCCCCCCTTGCAATGGCCTCCATGTCGTGAGTACATGATTAAGCATATATTAAGATCATGAGAAAAGGGCAGAAAAATTGAAGGGGGGACAGATGATTTAGAAAACGATACTCCACTTCAGCTTTTTTTAGCTTCAAAAAAGAAAAGAAAAAAAAAGTGATTGTAATCATATTATGACAACCATATTTTTGATAATATGTTAATGAATGTTAAAAATTGATATTAATGCATGAATGAATGAATGTGAATATGTTAATGAATGAATGAATGTTATATGTTATTAATGGATGAATGAATGATTAATGTTATATGATCGGGTATGGGGAATTGAGAGTGATGTGAGGGGGGGAGGGGCCAAATGAGCTTCCACCGTCACGTGGTTGGCCCTGTTAAGTAGAGAATATTAAACTATTCTTGAAACAAAGAGAAGTTCAATAAGGTAATGCACTTTTCAATATAAGAAATGCATCGTTTGAAACATCAAACCAATATGCAAAGATGAAAGAAAGTGCTAACTTTTCACTATGGTGGCAGAAAAATGATTCTTTATACCCTGATGCCTTCATTTTCCAAGCCAATTTCTCCTACTTTGCATAGCTCTTCCATGTTTTTGGATGTGATATGTCTCCTATACAAAAAACATGTACCAGTTTACGGCCTTCAATCCAACTACATCCATGTATCTTTTTAATTCCTCTATCTTTCATCAATCTCTTTACTATTTGAACCTCGTACATATGTTTTAGATGCAAAACCCATTATTGAGAAATGTGCCTCCAGTTGAGTAAAGTGAATCCATGCTCTGCATCATAATTTGAAGTTGTTTCCATTCCAATGTTCTGAGTTTAGTTTGTTTGTATGGCTTTGTATGAATACCACATTGTGTTATGTGTGGATTTGGTTTCAAAGCTCTGTTTCTTTTGTTTTTAGTGGTGACATAACTCTAAATTTTGACTTTTGTGCATAACAGGTTAGTGGAAAAATTGACAGCTCTTAAGGGTTTAGAGGCTCGATTGAGAGAGATACATAGATATTTGGATCTTGTTGTTGATGGGAGGCTTCCACTTAACCATGAAATTTTGTACCATCTGTAGGTATGCAAAAATTTATCTACTTACATTCATTCAAGAGGCTAGATCACTTATCTTTTGTCATATGGTTGGATTAATGTGGCATACAATGTCAATGTGGGCTATAGTTTTTTTAATATGTTCAAGTTATGCATAGTTTACAATGAATAGAGGGTGAAAAGGGGCGTGTAAGTTAAAACAACCATCATTAACAATCATTCTTTATACTATGTTGTATTTATTCATTATTCCTAAAATTCTTAAACATACAGACTAGGAATATAACTCTATTCAATACATGAGTATGTACTACATATATTGTTGTATCCAAGCCTTATGATCTTGGATATATCTAGGAAGGCCCAAGAAAGGAGTTGCATGTATATAAGTAGTTGATTGGATTTCTGGGAAGTTTTGGAAGAATAACAATACAGGACTTGTACATGTAACAATAAATAACAATGCACTAGTTTCAATAAGAGTTGCATGGACATGGATATAGACACAAATGTGATTTTTCTTCAATGCCCCCCCTTCTATTGTTATGGTATTGATCTTATTACAGGTCCTCTCTATATTGCTAGCATTGTATTGAACACTACCTCTGAAACAAAAGCAACATTTTGTCTACTCTCTTACAATTATTCTTTTTGTAATTCCAATTATTTTCCTACTCTACAACTTTTGGAATATTTTGTAAAAGTGAATTTACAATTCAATATGCAAATTCATCCATGTTTCAGAACTTGCAACCTCAAGATGAATAAAGACTATCTCACAAACCTGTACCAACATTCCTCATCATTTAGTTATAGAAGACCTACACCAGCATTCCTCTTCATTTTTGCAAGGTACTTTGTTGTCCTTTAATACTTTGATAGTTATTTTATGACATTTGGCTCAATTCTAGAGTGCTATAGCAATCTATTCTATGATCAACACTTAATATAAGTTTATATCAGCAAATACATGTCATGTATGGTGTTTTTAATGCATGTGAAGCTAACTTGTAATCCTTCGAATGGTCATACCACCAAATAGTTATCATTTATGTGTTGTAAACACAAGATGGTAGTACCGCCAATGGGTATGATTCTTTCCTTATTGTATTAAGCTTTCCCACTAAATAAGTGGAGGTGCCTTTTACTTGTCCACTGAATAAGTGGTTAATTTGTATTAAGATTTCCCACTAAATAAGTGGAGGTTCCTTTTATTTGTCCACTGAATAAGTGGATGTTTGTAATCACACCTGCTAAATAAGTGGTTGTGTGTTTTATTCCAGTATTGTAAGCACTCCGCATAGTAAGTGGTATTGGTTGGCTTGCCACCTAATGCATTTCCTTTCAATTGCAAAATCTCAATTTAATTGTATAATCTTGAACATTCTATGCTCTCACCTTGCCCATCTTGGGAACTAGGTGATCAGAAAGTGGGAAGAAAGTTGCATTGTATATCACTTTCAATTAAAGCTAACTTCAAAAAAAAAATAGGAGTGTATATTACACGTTGACTTCCTACGCTTCAAAAAAACCCTTCCTGTACATCCTATCTTGATAAAAGACACTCAAGTAATAATTGAGTGTCATGTTTTAGTGTTCTCTTTGGGGGCGACCCCTTAGGTTTCACAAATAATTCAAAAACTTTAATCACCAGATTACTTATAACTAATTAATCTTGACAAGTGCATCTGTCATGAAATCCTTTTAACTAATCCCTTGTTCCTCTTTTCCTCTCAACATCAGCAAAGGAAACTTGCCACTAGCATTGATCAACTGCTTGGCTTTTGCTACACTTATCATGGTGATTTGTGTTTTCTTATGGACTACATATGAAGTGTAGGCTTCTCTATCTACAATCAACCCATATTTATTATTCCTTCTCAAACACGTAACAACCCACAAATATAGGTATGGACTTCCAAATATAATCCCACATACATCTAATGCTACAACATCAACCAACAGTTCAGCTTTGAAATTAGTCCCTATTAAAAACTTGAATTTGCATTGCTTCTTTACCTTAATCTCTATGCCATCTTCTAGCCAACCTAGCACATAAATTTGTGGATGATCTACCACTTACAATCCAAATTCATTGACCAAATTCTAAGATGTTAAATTGGCCTAAGAACATGTATCAAAAAGAGAGTCTTCCTTTTTGTCCCTAATTTGGATACTAAAATGAAAGAGCTTGTCATTTCTTTCTCCTCTTTTGCTTTCGACTCTCACTTGCCACACACATCTCTTTACACACAACACAATATCACATTTGAAGTGGAATCACCACGAGTCTCTTTTCCTTTGTTCATTATTACTATATTGGCATCTTTTACCTTTCATCTTCTCTAAGGCAGTTGCAAATCCAAGTGTAGCCTTCAATAATTTTCTTCACTATGCCCTTCTTTTCCACAATGGGCACACTATGATTTTCCTTTCCTCTTGATTGGAGGATTGGCATTCTTTCTTACATTCCACTTATTTTTCTCCCTATCCTTCTAACCTCCTTATTGTTGACCCTTTTCTTTATTTTTTATTCTTGAAAGAATATACCTTCTTGTCCAACTCCACATAATGGGCTTGAGCACACACCTCTGCAATGTCTTGAGGCTTCACCATGAGCATTGTTGTTTTTAGTTGATCATACATCACATCTATTTTCTTCATCAAAATATATGTTTCCATGACACCTTTTCCTAGTTGAACTACCCTCTTCTAGAACTCATTGGTATACTCATGTAAAATTTTGTCATTGTCGGAAGTAGTGCCATTGAATAACCCTATCTTCTTCATAATAGGTGGGATCAAATTGCTTCTTTGGCGGGTTCTTGAAGTCTTTTCATTTCAAAACAAGAGCCACATTGTGACATTTAAGAGATAATACATAGCTCTCATACCACATGAGAGCATGGCCAAAAATTGAGCTTGGCAAACAAGATTTGTTGACGAGAGGTAATCTTATGAAGGCTGAAATACACCTCCATTTAAAATATCCACTGATCCAACTTCTCCACACCAATCTCTCCATAATATAATTGTATGCCAATCTTAGTTCTAGCCTCAAAGACACTCTATGTGGATGATTCTCGTTCCTCCGATTGAGTTTTCGCTAGTTATTCTCATTCCTCCTCAAGGTTAAGCATTTCTATTTTCTAAGCTAGGGCTTGCATGAAGCCATCAATCTAGTCTATCTTTCCCACTAAATTGAATATTCTATCCACATTTACTTTGAATCTTCTAAAACAAGCTTCCCATACTCTTAACCTTCTCTAGTTGTTGTCTTACATCCCAATTCCACTCCCTTCTTCCACTCTTGGATTCGTAAGGAACTAACTTCTCACTGTCACCTGACCTTGTGGATGGCATAAACTATCCAAATGCTAATCAGTAATCTAAAACTTAAAGCTTTAAATCATTGGATTTCTAACCCAAATGAATAATTTTTTTTTTTTAAAACTACAGGGTTTCGTCGGAATTCCGACATAGTCTGACGAACGACAAAAAAGTGTGATGAGGTTGCTATACAAGTGACGAATTTTTCATCGTAATGGAAACTCCACTTCATCGGAATAAGGACGAATGTTTGGTGTTTTTTTTACGAATTCAAATTGGGGCTCTGCAACGTTTTGTGTTTTTTGTTGTCGATAGATGGACGAAGTTACGTCGATTCTGCAACGAACACTACCAACATTTTCTGTGGCCCTAACTAACGATGTCGGGTCGTGGTTTCAATGAATAAAATTTTGTCGTTAAAGCAATAAAATTCCAGTGACAAAATTTAAAACAATATTTCGTTAGTAATTCGACAATATTTTGTTGATATGTCACCAAACATTCATCGGAATTTGTAGTCAAATATAGTAGTAATCGTAGCCCAAGTCATAGTCATAGTGTTGACAAGAGTAACATGAAAGTTGCAAGGTGGTCACCATCTTAGTCAAGATCAAGATCTCCATCACGAGCAAGGATACATTCACCTTCCATATCTAGATCTAAGTCAAGGTCACTGATCTCACACCGTCTGCCTTTTGCCCTTAAACGTCCAAGTAGAAGTGTTAGCAAGAATCACAACCCATCTCTTTCATAGTTATTGAATTCTCCAAATGACGCCTTCTTATAATCGACTTAACAATAGTCGATTCACAGGTTTGCAACAAAGAGTACAATGACCATAGGCTAGAATGAAGAAGCTCACATTCTACAAAATAGAGTGCCACGAATTGAAAATTATTGTGGAAACATAAGTGTAAAACCCACAAACTTAAATAATTTCGACACAAGTTAGATGCAAAGAAATCTAGAAGATAATAAAATGGAATAACAAAATAATAAACAAGACACAAATTTATGTGGTGGTAAAACCTTGACAATATGCCAAGGAAACATCCATAGGGAAAAGTATTAGTATTCTTATTGCTCAAAGAAATTGATAACAACTTTCACAAAGCTATTGCTCTTCAATTACAATTCATTACAATATGATTTAGCCTTTAAGGCAACAAGATATATAATAACTTCAACCTGTGTTAAACTTAGAAAAAAATAGCTTTGTTTTTATTGCTTTGTTTTGTTTTAAATCTTTATCTTTTTCAAAGATAAGATTTTCCTTTATTTATCTCCTTTATCTTTTCCAAAGATAAAAATCTACTTTGTTTCTAATTTTGTTGTCATAATCCAACAATCTCCACCTTGACAACAATTCACCTAATACTTTCCCATGCCCATTCATCACCTTTTCTGCAAGCCAAGAGAATTTAATCTCCACTTCAACTTCTCTAACCATACTAGTTTTGTAAACATGTCTGCACAATTTTCTAGTGTATGAACTTCTCAAGAGCTAATCACCTCCATCAATAACCTGTCTAACAAAAATAATATTTAATTGCAATATGCTTAGTCCTACTATGATAAGCTAGATTTTTAGTTAGATGTATAGAACTTTGACTATCACAAAATACAATCACCTTATCTTACACTTCTCCAAACTCACCCAAAAGACCCTTCAACCAAATTGCCTCTGTAACGCCCCGCCACATAACCCTAGAGGATGACGCAAACACAACAGAAGCGTAACAATTTTTTTTAAAGTGTAATTAATAACAAGTAAAGTGAACTACACTTAACACATACATCCTCTAAGGTACGCGACAATGCTTACATTTGAATCCCATAACTTACAAAAGTGAACTAACCATATCATATAAAATTAAACTCATGATATAAAGAACATAGATCCAAAAGCATTAAACTCATCACATAAGATACAAAGTACATTAATGTATCATTCATAGATTGCATTTATTCAATATAGTAGTTACAAAGCTCATTTCCAAAATGAGGAAGATCATACAATAATGTTACAATTACATTGATACAAGAATCCTCCTTGAATACAAATGAGGAGTAGTACATATACAAAGTATCCAACTGATACAAAAGAACATAAGAAATAGTACAAAGCAATTGGTACATGCGAGCTCTCCAATCTGGAAGATCCCGCCATCACGAACATGAAATGGGAACCCAATGGTGTAAGGTGCATGTTCCACCCAACCAAGTGGTACCCGAAGGCCCACCCCTCGTGCTAGGAGATAGTAAAAGGGCTTCCTAGGAAAAACCAGCAACCTCTAGAAATAGGCAACACACAATACTATACCATATAAGAACAATATATACCTAAAGGTTGTACATTGCTTCCAGAGTAAAATAATCAAGTATGTCAACTGCGCAATACATATTGTTGTCATAGGAGGAGTTTCATAACAAAGTTGCATGGGTTACCCTGACAAATCTTCCTAGGCCCCAACCCCCATCTTGGGTTACCCTGGTAGCCTCTTACAATCCCTGAACCCACATGCAAACTGATGCGGAATCAAATATCTTTCAAAGAGACAAGATAATGATCTTTCCATTCCAGACCTTCTTGTCTCATCCCAAGTTTATACAAGCCCTTCAGCCCATGAGCGAGGCACAATTAACAAGTTATATGATTTAAGCTACCCTTTCCCCTAATACAATTATTTAATTTCCATTGAATTAACTAACTCTCACATGAGTTACCCTGACACCACTTTGTGCGTCAGCCCTCATTGAGAGCCACTCCCCTACTGACAACACAAGGATCTAATCCAAAACCCAAAGGTAAACAAAGTGCACACAATGGATATTAAATCCCAATCCAAATATAAGAGGCAACACATCCCGTGAATAGTAACCAGGTGTTTAAACTAAATCACAACCAAGTGCACTACCCAAGGGAAATCAAAGGGTTGAACCATAAATCACAACAACCCCCTTATAAAACAACATTTCTGGAAGACTTACATACATGACTATCCAATTTCCCCAACTTACGAGAATAGAAGAAATCATAATTTAATAGTCAATTCAGGCAGGAAATAAAACTACCATTAGGATTTCCTAAATCCAATTTCCATCTCAAGAATACAATAATACATTGCTCAAATAAACTAGCTTATTGCAATTTCACTTACAGAGAATAAAGAAATTAATTCTATTTGTTTTAAATCAAATTTCCTCTTTTAAAACATTTCATTTTAAAATAACTAACTTGTGCTTTTGCATGCACCTATTATATTCATTTTAAATATATATATATATATATTTATTCATATACATATATGCATTTACATGCATATTATATATATAATATATATTTATATATATATATATAAAATCAAAATCGCATATATTAAAAGGGGCAGATGAAAGTTTAATAGTCACCATTAATGGTTGGCTATGTTAGGCTGTATACACAACCAACTCTCCATATGGGGCGTGCGGCCTGTGAAGGTAGCGTTGGCGCTACCTCCACAGTTTGCCTCCCTATGGGGCGGTGGCTGTGGGGACAACTCCAGCCGTCCCCATATGCATTCAATTCTTATAATTTTTTTTAAGGTTTTTCCTGCGATTTATTAAAATAAAAACGTTGTACAGAAATTCAATCCAGGATTCCTTCGAATGCAATTTTTAACAGGGATTTTTATAATCAAATATGCTTATATATATATATATATAGATATCAAAATGATTGCTCGAGAAGAGCAATTTTTTTAACAAAAGTTTTCTATAGGGGGTTTTTACAAAAATTTCCCAAAGAAGCAAATTTTTACAAAAAAAATCTACACAAAGATGTTTTCAAATTTTTACCAGAGGTTTTCAATTCCCCAGCCAAATAAAACTAATTGGGAAAACAAAATAGAACAATAATCTTCTACAAGAAGATCTTTTCTCATACAAACAAGATTTTCCACAAGTTTTGATAGGAAGATTTTAAATCCATTCCTACAAAGATTTTCCAAATCTTCTATTGTTTTCCCTCTGGGATTTCTATTATTTTAAAAACAATTCCTACAGAGACTATAGCTTTTACGACAATTTTCCAATTCCAAACAAATCAAAGCTTAAAACAATTTCTACAAAAGCTCTTAAGCTTTCACAACAATTTTCCAAACACGACAATCTTTCAAATTTACAAAATATATTAAAGCTTCTACACAAATAACATATTCTTCTTATACAGACAATCTTTCCAATTTGCATATAAATAAATAAAAAATTAAAGAACCCGTTTCTAGATGCTTGTGAAAATGATGTTTGAAGTAGAGCTTCGCCTTCAGATTCCAATTTATCAAAGCTACTTCCAAATTATCCACTTTTCCAGAAAGATGAAAACAAAACCAGAGCCAAAAGTTCCCGAGAACTTCTTTTTCAATTTTCAACCACCTCTTTTTTAAAAATCTCTTTCTTCATTGTCGTGAAGTAGTTTTTTTCCTCTTTCAGTTAATGCAATTAATCTCTCCGAAAATTAATTCCCAACTACAGTGTTTAATTGTTCTAACACATTTCACAAATAAAATATCTTTTCAACCAAGTCACAAATATTTCCTCTAAGATAATTACAAGATATTTATGCATTTAATAATTCATAATTCACATATTAATTTCTAATTAAATTTAATCTAATTAATTTAATCACTTTATAAAATAAATTTAATCACAAAGATTAAATCACTTTACAAAATAAATTAAATTTAATTAATTGAATCAAATATAAAACTTCTAACAACATTAATCAAAATTAATTAAATAATCACTAAAAACCATTATAAGCATTAATTAACATTAATTTCCCACAAAACATACCTTGCAAAATAAATAAACAAAAAGGAAAACGTGGACAACATGACAACTCAGTAAAACCAAACAAAGACTGATGACACACTGTGACTAGGGTTGTGGCTTGACAAGAAAATCCAGTTACTATCTCCTAATCAACTATTTCGTTGGGTAATGGACACACTCAAACCTATGAATCCAGGTGGATTTGATGTCTTGTACCTACAATCCTACAATAAAACATATGTCGTACATGTATATAGATTATAAACAATCACACCATGAAGAGAAAATCACGGAATCGTAGGGCACTTAAAAGTGAGTGATGCAATCTCGTTCCCTTCACCAATACAGTGTCACATCAAAACTGACAAAACTAAAACATCAATTAACTATAGATGAGAATATATCAATATTAACTCAAATAATCAACTATGCTAACCAGAAAGCATGTCATAATCAATAATCATCCATATAGTGTACCATCACATCACAATATAAAAACCATCATCACTCCAATGTCAACGATCAAATAACAACAACATAGTATCATGGTCTATCAAAGTAAAAGCATTGTCTAAAAATATAAGCAAATCAGAGGGGTGCTACAGCCTCTTTGCAAGCATGTGAGACCAACATATACTTTGTCTCAATAGTGGATAAAGCAACTATTTCTTGAGGCTTTGACATCCAACAAATAGGTCCTCCTGTAAGAGTAAAGACATAACTTGATGTAGATCTCCTTTTGTCCAAATCACCTGCAAAATATGAATCAACATAACCACAAACTAAACTACTACAACCATCAAAGGTGATACAATAATCACTTGCACCTCTAAGATACCGAATCACCCATTTCATTGTTGTCCAATTCTCTTTTCCTGGATTTCCCATGTATCTACTAACAACACCAATTGTATGTGAAATATCTAGTCTTGTACATACCATCACATACATTAAAACTTCCTACTGCATAAGCATATGGTACATGAGACATATAATTATTTTCTTCTTTATTACTAGGACATAAAATTGAAGAAAGCTTAAAATGAGAAGCTAAAGGGATATTTACTGGTTTCACATTTTTTATTCTGAATCTTAAGAGGATCTTCTCCACATACTTCTGATGTGATAACCAAAGCTTACCATGTTCCCTATCTTTGTGTATTTTCATGCCCAAAATTTGTTTTGTTGCTCCTAGATCCTTCGTATCAAAAGTCCTAGCCATTTGAGCCTTTAACCCATTGATCTCAACTATGCTTTTTCTTGCTAAAAGCATATCGTTAACATATAATACCAAGATAATGAATAAACCATTTTTCAAAATTTTAAAGTAAACACAATGGTCATACTCACTCCTTGTAAAATTTTGGCTCTCCATGAAGGAATCAAACTTCTTGTACCATTTCCTGGGAGACTGCTTCAAGCCATACAATGACTTTTTGAGTTTGCAAACAAATTTCCTATTGCAATCTTGAACAAACCCTTCAAGTTGTTCCATATATCTCTTCATCCAAATCTCCATGTAGAAACATTGTTTTAACATCTATTTGCTCCAACTCAAGATCAAGTAAAGAAACAAGTGCTAAAACAACCCGAATAGAAACTAGCTTAACAACTAGTGAAATTTTTTCATGAAAATCAATACCTTCCTTTTGAGAATACCCTTTTTTTGCCAATCTTGCTTTGTACCTTTCAACTTTATCATCAACACCCTTCTTCAATTTGAAGATCCATTTGCAACCAACAACTTTCCTACCCTTTGGGAGTTCTACCAGGTCCCATGTTTCATTTTTCTCCAAGGCATCCATTTCTTCTTTCATTGCTATTCTCCATTTAGCATTTTTTAGCACCATCCACTGCTTCCTGATAACAACTAGGTTCCCCATCGTTAGAAATAAAAGCAACAAATGAAACATAATCATCATACCTTTTAGGTGGATTTTTTACCTATGTAGATCTTCTTAGATCTAGTTTTGGAATTCCCACATTTTCCTATAGATTTTTTGCATCCTCTTCTTCTTGGGAAGCTTCTTCTTGCTCTTTGTTTTCTATAGATGGACGAGTTTCCAATTGAAGTTGTTAATATTGAGGTACTTGTTCTTGTTTCAAATCAACTTCTACTATATCTGATTTTATGAGAGGAGATTCATCAAATATTACATCTTTGCTAATAATGAATTTGTGGGTAGTAGGATCCCACAATCTATATCCCTTAATTCCATCACCATAACCAACAAAGACATATTTCTTAGATTTGGGATCTAATTTAGAACGCTGATATTTTGAAATAAGAGCATATGCATCACAACCAAAAAATTTCAGATTTGAATAATCACAAGAATGACTTGTCCACACCTCTTCAGGAATTTTACAATCAATTGCAACTGATAGTGACTGATTTACTAGATGACAAGCTGTAGAGACTGCTTCTACCCACAACTCTTGTTGCAACTTGGAATTACTGATCATGCTTCTTGCTCTCTCTAGAAGAGTCATATTCATGCGTTTAGCAACACCATTTTGCTGAGGAGTGTAAACAATGGTTTTATGCCTTTCAATCCCAACTTCGTTACAATAATTTTCAAACTCCAAAGATGTGAAATCACCTCCATTATCCATTCTTAAACACTTGATTGATCTGCCAGTTTTCTTTTCAACCAACACTCTTGTTGGTATGTGGTGACTGATCATGCTATACTGTATAGCCCATGGTATACTGTACACCCCGACATGTATCCTTGCTGGGGTCCGGGGCCGGGCTGGGCCCTGGGTGGGGGTTCAGGGGCGGCAGCCCCTAAGAAAAATTTTCCTCCTACTTTTTCGCGTCATCACCGAAAAAGGAAAAAATTAATTTTGTAGAACCCAAAATCTGGAAGCTTCTAAGCTTGTTAAAAAGGGGTTCAAATGGGTGTTATAGTATAATGAAAAACATGATTATTCGCAAGATTGTAATAGGTTTTTGCATTGGATAATAAAATCATTGGATGGTTGTGGTTTCGTGGATGTAGCCCGGATTGGGTGAACCACGTTAAATTCTTTGTGTTATAATTTATTCTGTGTGTTTTTAGTTTCTTTGTTTATTACTTAAATATGTATTTAATTGTTAGATATCTTCCTTTCTAACCCTAACAAGTGGTATCAGAGTGGGTTGTGTTTCAATTATCGTCTGTAGGAAGGTCTCACGGTTGAGTGGGAGTAATGGCAGACGAGGGTAAGAAGGTTGAGGAGTTTAATGGGCAGAACTATCAGTTATGGAAGATGCAGATGGAGGACTACCTCTATCAAGGATTTATGGTGGCCATTGGAAGGGAAAACCAAGAAACCCCAAGCAATGTCCGATGAGGATCAGATTTTGGATAGAAAGGCTCTTGGCATTATTCGTTTATGCCGCACAATGGTTCAATATTACAAAGCAAAGACAACTCAAGAGTTGATGGAAACCCTGGCTTATATGAAAAGCCTTCGCTTCAATAAGGTATTTCTTATGAAGCGTTTATTTAATATGAAAATGGTAGAAGGTGGGTCAGTTACTGATCATTTAAATGAGTTTAATATGGTCACCAGTCAATTAACTTCTGTAAAAGTAAACTTTGATGAAGAAGTTAGGGCTCTTTTGATTCTATGCTCTTTTCCTGAAAGCTGGAATAGCTTGGTAATGGTTGTTAGCAATTCTATTTTTGGTTCGAATACATTGAAATTTGATGATGTTATTGGTGTTATTTTGAATGAGGAAATTCATAGGAAAAGCTCAAGTGGAACATCCACATCAGGTAGTGTTTTGAATGCAGAAAGTAGGGGTAGAACAAAGGAGAGAGGAAACAATTATGGAAATCATGGGAAGTCACGAGGAAAATCAAAGGACATAAGGTCTCAATCTAGAGACAAGAGGGATTGTTGGTACTGTGGTAAGCCGGGTCATTTAAAAAAATATTGTTGGTCTCGAAAAAATAAAGGAGACAAAAAGGAAGGAAGTAAAGAGGCAAATTTGGTAAGTAATAAATCTGATGAGGATGCTTTGATTCTTTCCCTTGATAATGTTGTTGATTCTTGGGTGTTAGATTCAGGGGCTTCATTTCATGCTACCCCCCATAGAAGTTATTTTCTTGATTATGTCCAAGGGGATTTTGGGCTGGTTTATTTAGGAGATAACGAACCCTCTCAGATTGTTGGAAAAGGAAGAATCAATATTAAGTTGCAAAATGAGAATCATTGGCTACTACATGAGGTAAGGCATGTTCCAAAGTTAAGCAGAAATTTAATTTCAGCAGGGAAACTAGATGATGAAGGTTGTGTTGTTACATTTAATGATAAAAATTGGAAGGTCATAAAGGGTGCCTTAGTGGTAGAAAAAGGTGTGAAAGTAGGCACCTTATATCTTTGTACAGGTCATACTATTCCTTCTTTAATTGTTACGGAAAAAGGTCAATGTTCAGGAACAGTTGTTGTAGTTCAGCAGGTAGAAGATCATACAGTTGTTGTGGAATCTGAATCAACACTGTGGCATAATAGACTTGGGCATATGATGCAGAGGGTCTGGGACTTTGAAAGAAACACAAAGTTCTCAAGGTTTGCAAGACACAATCTCAACCACTCTTCCAGGCACTCTGATGGAGACAAACCTCAATAATGCACCAAATGACTTATTTTCCTTCCTTATGGACCCAAACCCTAGGAACACTCTTAAGAGACCCAAAAAAACTTGTTTTGAATGATTTCAAATCCCAACCCTTTGACTTAGACACAAAACCAATTTTCCACCTTAACTAGGCTACTAGCCAACTAGGCCTCTAGCGAAGGATTTTTGACTTTGCACTCAAAATTTCCAAAGGAACCTCCAAAATAATGATTGAACCAGATGTGGTTTGTGATGATACATAACATACTAGATTCTTGATGGCACTTGTTTTGGAGCACACCAATCAAAAATCTGCTGTTTCCTCCAATTTAGGCCTAATTAGCCCTCTTTTTCAAAGAAACCCCTCTTTAAACTCAACCCCTAACCATGAAAATTTCAAAAGTCCCTTAAAATGACTCAAAACCAATGATTCCAAGTTTTTATACCTTTATGACACCTCTAACATGCTCAAACACAAAACCATCCTTAACTTGCCTCAAAAACTAGGGCTTCTTGAAAACTAACCTTCCAATCACTTCCAGAACTTGATCATTGAATCTACACCATTAGGACAACATATTTAGTCTATCCCAACTCAAAAACATGCCCCTCATTAAGGCAGATATTCTGCTGATATACCCTAGCCTCCATCTTCAAGCACTTTGCATTGTGAAATCTTGGTGTACACCTCAATATTCTTCTTCCCTGCACATTATATTGTTAAATATTTATGTTACATGTTAGGAATGATCCATTTCATAGGTAACAACAGCATTCTAGCTTGAAATGGATCAATCATCCATGAAAACCACCAAAACTAGTGAAAATTATGTGTTATTCTTGAGGACAGTCAGCAATATGTTACAAAAACTGATTCCTAACATCTATTAGATCATTCAAGAGGTTAATTGAAAGTAAATACAGGTTCTTAAACCATCCAATTGATTAGAAATTCAAAAGGAATCAATAGATCATCAAAAAGACTCAAGAAAATGCAAGAAAACAGTGTTTTTTCACTATTTCCTGTAGCAGTCCGTACAGTCACTTCTCCAAATGCCCAACCTCCATACAAATGATAATTTTGTGGTTATATAACCATTCCCCAACTGATCCAACCATTTGGGATTGATTAAGTTGCATAATTACCTCTAAAACACCTAAAACTCTTTTTCCCGCCTAAAGTGGATTTTTGAAAATTTGAATTTCCAAACTCTTATTCTATTAATTCCTATTAACTAGAAACCATTCCAAACTATTAAATAATTATTATTCAACCTTATTGACATGATTAAACTTTATAAACCTATCTAGACCCCCTGGGACACTATTGGTCCACTTACAAGGTTTTTTGGTTCTATGGTCCTTTCATGACCCATAGGACTTTTGATATTCCCATTACATCTATTCATCCCAAATGCCATTATAGGCTCCAAGATACCATAATTGATGTTTTGATTTGATGGAAAGGTCCTCCTGACCCCTACACACTTCTGACCTTTGAAGAGCTCCTTGAAGGCCTTGGGTGCTCCTGCACCATTCTCCCCAAGAAAGAAAGAGTTCTTGCCCCAAGAAGCATCCAACTTGTTGCTGCCATAATACTCCTTGTTCCTGTATGTTTGTACCTTTTGATTACCAAGCATGAAATCTCCCAAAGTTACCTTTTTCATTTTCTTCCAACCTGCATTCATGTCACTCAACATGTTAGTATCAAAAATCTATTTTGTTTGTCCTTTTTGCTGCTTGATAACAACCTGTCCTTGTACCTTGTTTCTGCCTTTATTCCACTCATTTCCTTGTGAAAGAACACCACTCCTATTACCCTCAACAATAGGGAATTCAATACTCCCAATCTTAATACTGTCCAAGTCCCAAATATTCTGATTTTTAGGACTGTACTCTTCATATATCTGTTGCAACTCATCATTCCTCTTCCAACTAGTATCTTCCCCTGTCTTATCTATCTTACCCTGCTTATTCACCTGCAAATTTTTCTCAAAACAAATCACAAAACTATCATTAGACTGCTCCAAAGGCAAAGGCACTAATTTGTATCTAACATCTCCTTTGTGAACCAAATATGTGTTAAGAAATCCATCATGCAATGTCCTTCTAGCATACTGCCATGGTCTTCCCAAGATGATATGACCACAAGTCATTGGAATGACATCACAAAGCACCCTATCATGATATGATCCAATTGAGAAATCTACATAATCCCTCTTACAAATCTCTACGTGTTGTACTTGAGTTACCCAAGTGGCCTTGTAGGGAGTAGGATGATCAAATGTTTCAATTCCCAACTTGGTTATCATATCAAGTGAAACTAAATTGCTATGTGACCCTGAATCTATGAGCAATCTGCAGATCTTACCATGATTGAGAAAATTTGTTTTGAAAATAGTTACCTTTGGTTCTTGATGAAGTCTTTCTCCTTGCTTGATCATAAGAAACTCACCATCAGTCACAGGGTCTGCCATGAATGTTTTTGATTCCTCCTTTTTGTCCTCTTCTTCCTGTACCAAGTTAGCTCTCCTATCTCTGCCTTTATCAACTTGTTCCCATTTAGGACACTTGAAGGAAGGATACCCTGGTTCATTGCAATTAAAGCACCTACCTGTGAATGGTCCTCTACCTTGTCCAAATCTGCCTCCTCCTCTAGGAGTGTATCCACCTCTTTGATCAGAAAATACCTCTTTGCCTTTGTCATTGCTGCTCTTGTCATTGTTGCCTTGTCCTTGTTCTCTATTACCTCTACCCCTGTTTGAACTACCTCCTCTTCCACCATTACTTGATCTTTCTTGCTTCCTCTTCACCTTTTCTTCTGCTCTAATGGCCAACTGAAAACATTCTCTCAATGTCCTTGGCAATTGCAAACCAATCTCATCTTGTAGATTGTACCTCAAGCCATTGATATACCTGGCTATTTTCTCATCCTCTTCTTCATAACCTCCTCTGATACTAAGCTTGTGAAATTGCTCAGTATAGGACATAACATCCAAGTCCTTTTGCTTTAAATTATTCCTCATCCTTTTCACATGAATGGTATAATCAGATGGTAGGAACTGCTCTTTGACCAAACTCTTCATCCTTGCCCATGTAGAGACTTTTTCCAATCCTCTAGCCATCCTATCATTCTGAAAACTAGTCCACCATGTCAATGTTGTGCCTCTCAACTTGGTTTTGGCAAACTTAACCTTCCTCTCTTCATCCATCTCTTCAAACTCAAAGTAGTTTTCTAAGGCATCAAGCCATCCCAACACCTCTTCACTATCCATCTTCCCTTGATAGATAGGAAAGTCTATGTGACTCTTCCCTCCATGACCTTGTACTACCTTCAACAATCTCAGTAACCTCCTTTCCTCAGGGTCCTCTGTCTCATCTACTTGTTGTTCCTGATTTACCCTCACATGCTCTTCATCTTCATCATTGTCTTCTTGGTCTTCTTGCTCTTCTCTCCTCCTACTCCTCTCAAGGTTATTTATCCTTGCTTGCATAGTCTCTCTCTCCCTTCTCCATTTCCTTTCTTCTCTTGCTCTAGCCTGCTCTCTTGCTGCTTCTTGTTCCCTTCTTTCTCTCCTCTCCCTTTCCAAGATTTCCTTCAACTCTTCCAACTCTCTTGCCAATTGATTTTTTGGTGTCATTGCTGATTCTCCAATCCCTAAAGGACCTACTCACTGCTCTGATACCACTCTGATGCAGAGGGTCTGGTACTTTGAAAGAAACACAAAGTTCTCAAGGTTTGCAAGACACAATCTCAACCACTCTTCCAGGCACTCTGATGGAGACAAACCTCAATAATGCACCAAATGACTTATTTTCCTTCCTTATGGACCCAAACCCTAGGAACACTCTTAAGAGACCCAAAAAAACTTGTTTTGAATGATTTCAAAGCTCAACCCTTTGACTTAGACACAAAACCAATTTTTCACCTTAACTAGGCTACTAGCCAACTAGGCCTCTAGCGAAGGATTTTTGACTTTGCACTCAAACTTTCCAAAGGAACCTCCAAAATAATGATTGAACCGGATGTGGTTTGTGATGATACATAACATACTAGATTTTTGATGGCACTTGTTTTGGAGCACACCAATCAAAAATCTGTTGTTTCCTCCAATTTAGGCCTAATTAGCCCTCTTTTTCAAAGCAACCCCTCTTTAAACTCAACCCATGACCATGAAACTTTCAACAGTCCCTTAAAATGACTCAAAACCAATGATTCCAAGTTTTTAGACCTTTATGACACCTCTAACATGCTCAAACACAAAACCCTCCTTAACTTGCCTCAAAAACTAGGGCTTCTTGAAAACTAACCTTCCAATCACTTCCAGAACTTGATCATTGAATATACACCATTAGGACAACATATTTAGTCTATCCCAACTCAAAAACATGCCCCTCATTAAGGCAGATCTTTTGCTGCTATACCCTAGCCTCCATCTTCAAGCACTTTGCATTGTGAAATCTTGGTGTACACCTCAATATTCTTCTTCCCTGCACATTATATTGTTAAATATGTATGTTATATGTTAGGAATGATCCATTTCACAGGTCACAACAGAATTCTAGCTTGAAATGGATCAATCATCCATGAAAACCACCAAAACTATTGAAAATTATGTGTTATTCTTGAGGACAGTCAGCAATATGTTACAAAAACTGATTCCTAACGTCTATTAGATCATTCAAGAGGTTAATTGAAAGTAAATACAGGTTCTTAAACCATCCAATTGATTAGAAATTCAAAAGGAATCAATAGATCATCAAAAAGACTCAAGAAAATGCAAGAAAACTGTGTTTTTTCACTATTTCCTATAGCAGTCCGTACAGTCACTTCTCCAAATGCCCAACCTCCGTACAAATGATAATTTTAGGGTTATATAACCATTCCCCAACTGATCCAACTATTTGGGATTGATTAAGTTGCATAATTACCTCTAAAACACCTAAAACTCTTTTTCCCACCTAAAGTGGATTTTTGAAAATTTGAATTTCCAAACTCTTATTCTATTAATTCCTATTAACTAGAAACCATTCCAAACTATTAAATAATTATTATTCAACCTTATTGACATGATTAAACTTTATAAACCTATCTAGACCCCTTGGGACACTATTGGTCCACTTACAAGGTTTTTTGGTTCTATGGTCCTTTCAGGACCCTTAGGACTTTTGATATTCCCATTACATCTATTCATCCCAAATGCTATTATAGGCTCCAAGATACCATAATTGATGTTTTGATTTGATGGAAAGGTCCTCTGACCCCTACACACTTTTGACCTTTGAAGAGCTCCTTGAAGGCCTTGGGTGCTCCTGCACCAGCATATGAGTGCAAAAGGTATGAAAGTACTTCATTCAAATAATGTTTTACTAGGTCTAAAATGTGTTAATATGGATTTCTGTGAAAGTTGTGTGTATGGAAAATAAAAGAAAGTTTTCTCAAGGATGGGAAGCAAAAGAAAGATGAGAAATTGGAGCTTGTGCATACAGATGTATGGGGACCAGCTCAGGTATCTTCTCTCGGTGACTCTTTGTATTATGTTACATTCATTGATGATGCAACTAGGAAGGTATGGATTTATTTCCTTAGGCAGAAATTTGATGTATTTGAAACTTTTAAAAAATGGAGAAGCTTAGTTGAGAGTGAGACGGGTAAAAAGCTAAAATGTCTCATATTTGATAATGGTGGTGAGTATTGCAGCAAATAGTTTGAAGATTATTGTTCCTCTAATGGTATTCGTAGGCAGAAAACGGTTCCAAGGACTCCACAGGAAAATGGAGTGGTTGAGCGCATGAATAGAACAATAATGGAGCGTGCACAGACTATGAGATTGAATGTTGGGATGCCTTTAAAAATGTGGGAAGAGACTATAAACACTGTTGTTTATTTAATTAATAGAGGTCTCTCTAATCCTTTGGGTTGTGGTATTCCAGAGGAAGCATGGAAAGGTAAGAAGGTGAGTTATTCTTTTCTCAAAACCTTCGGTTGTTAAGCATTTGCACATGTAAATTCTGAAAATAGAACCAAGCTTGATGCAAAATCAAAGAAATGTATATTTGTTGGATATGGCATTGATGAATTTGGTTATAGGCTTTGGGATTTTGAAAATCAAAAAATTGTGAGAAGCAGGGATGTCATATTCAATGAGAAAGTTTTGTACAAAGATTTGTTGTTGCAGCATGAGAAGAAAGAAAATGATTATGCAATGTTGGATGATATTCCAAATAATGATGTTTCAGTGGTTCCTCATGCTAGACAACAACAACAACAAAAAATACCACAAACTCCTGTTAGACGATCTTCAAGGATAAGTAGACCTCTAGAAAGATTCTCTCCCTCTTTGTATACTATTTTGTTAACTGGTGTTGGTGAACCAGAATATTATGATGAAGCTATGCAGGTGGATACCAAGGTTCAGTGGGAGCATGGAATGGAAGAAGAAATGGATTCCTTGCTGAAAAATTAGACTTAGGAATTATGCAAGTTGCCTGCAGGTAAAAAGGCTTTACCAAACAAATGGGTTTATAGGCTAAAAAATGAGGATGGAGGTAAGAAGAGATTTAAAACCAGATTAGTTGTAAAGGGATTTGCACAAAAAAAGAGTATTGATTTTGATGATATTTTTTCTCCAGTTGTTAAAATGACTTCTATTTGTATTATTTTAAGTATTGTGGCTGCTGAAGATTTGCATTTAGAATAGCTTGATGTTAAAACAACCTTTCTCCATGGTGATTTGGAAGAGGAAATATATATGGACCAGCCACAAAGATTTCAGGTCAAAGGTAAGGAGAAACTAGTGTGCAAATTGAATAAAAGTTTATATGGCTTGAAGCAAGCACCTCGACAATGGTACTTGAAATTTGATAGTTTTATGGCTGAGCAAGGCTACAACAGGTGTAATTATGACCATTGTGTTTACTTTAAGAGGTTGGATAATGATAGCTACATTATTTTGTGTTCATATGTTGATGACATGCTTGTAGCAGGGTCTAACATGGATCACATAAGTGAGCTAAAACAACAGTTAGAAAATCTTTTGCTATGAAGGATTTGGGGGCAGCAAAACAAATCTTTGGTATGAAAATTGTAGAGATAGGAAAAACAAAAATTTGTTTTTATCTCAAGCTAATTATGTTGAAAAGGTGTTGCAGAGATTTCATATGGAGAATGCAAAAGCTGTCAGCACACCTTTTCCTAGTCATGTTAAATTGACTAAGGATATGTGTCCAAAGACACAAGAGGAAGAAGAAAAAATGTCCAAGGTACCATATGCTTCAGCTGTAGGAAGTTTAATGTACGCCATGGTATGCATGAGACCGGATATTGCACATGTCATAGGAGTTGTTAGCAGGTATTTGAGTCATCCCGGAATTGAGCATTGGAATGCGGTAAAATGGATTCTCAGGTACTTGAGAGGTACATCCAATAAATGTTTATATTTTGGGGGCTCTAACACTGATTTAAAAGGCTATGTTGACTCAAATTTGGCAGGGGATATAGATACCAGGCGGAGTACCATAGGTTATGTATTTACAGTTGGTGGGACAGTAGTGAGTTGGATTTCTTGATTGCAAAAGGTGGTTGTTTTATCCACCACAGAGGCAGAGTATGTTGCTGCAACAGAGGCGGCAAAGGAGATGATATGGCTACAAATTTTCATGGATGAGTTGGGAAAACAACAAACTGGAAATTACTTGTTTACAGATAGCCAGAGTGCTATACATCTTACAAATAATTTTGCATTGCATTCTAAAACAAAAAACATACAGTTGAGATATCATTTCATTCGGTCGGTGTTGGAGGATGGACAGGTCAAACTGGACAAGATGCATACAGATGTCAATTCAACGAATATGTTTACGAAGGCGGTGACAAGGGAGAAGCTGAGCTCCTCTTCAGCTTCAATTGGCCTTCAAGGTTGAATTCAAGTATAACAGAGCAGTAGGGTCCAAGGTACTTATTTCCAGTAGGAGCTATAATTGCAGCAGTGTCGTCCAGGATCAGTCTCCAAGTGGGAGATTGTTGGTATGTGGTGACTGATCATGCTATACCGTATAGCCCATGGTATATTGTACACCTCAGCATGTATCCTTTCCGAGGTCTAGGGCCAGGCCGGGCCCCAGGCAAGGGTTTCGAGGGCGGCAACCCCCGAGAAAATTTGTTCTCCTACTTTTTCGTGTCATCACCGAAAAAGGGAAAAATCAACGAAAAAGGAAAAATCCGATTTTGTAGAACCTAAAATCTGGAAGCTTCTAAACTTGTTAAAAAGGGGTTCGGATGGGTGTTACAGTATAATGAAAAATGTGATTATTCATAAGATTGTAATAGGTTTTTGCATTGGATAATAAAATAATTGGATGGCTGCGGTTTGGTGGATGTAGCCCGGATTGGGTGAACCACGTTAAATTCTGTGTTATAATTTATTCTGTGTTTTTTTAGTTTCTCTGTTTATTACTTAAATCTGCATTTAATTGTTAGATATCTTCCTTTCTAACCCTAACAACTCTAAACTACTTAAATACATTAAACATGCCAACTTTTCTTTTAAGAATATAGACCCACACCTTTCTAGAGTAATCATCTATAAATGCCACAAAATATGATGATCCTCCAAAAGAAACTATAGGGGATGGTCCCCAAACATTTGAATGAATATAATCTAGAAAATCCTTACTTGTATGACTACCTACTTCAAATTTTTGTCTAGATTGCTTCCCATAAACACAATGCTTGCAAAAATTCAAATTCAAAGATTTTAGATTTGGAAGTAACTTACGGTTTAACAATACCTTCAATCCTTTCTCGCTCATATGACCTAGTCGTTGATGCCATGAATGAGTAGATTCATTTTTTTCCTCAGATACCATTGTTGCTTCATTTATTACCGTACTCCCTTCAAGATTGTAAAGGTTTCTAAGATTTGTAGCCTTAATGACCACCAAAATTCCCTTGGACACTTTCATTGATCCACCTTGACTTGTAAATTTGTAACCTCTAGAATCCAAAACTCCTAGGAAATTAAATTATTTTTAAGTTTTGGAAAATTGCTTACCTTTGATAATGTCCTCGCAACACCATCGAACATTTTAATCTTAATGCTCCCAATCCCAACAATCTTACAAGAAACATTATTTCCCATAAGAAAAACACCACCATCAATAGCTTGGTAAGAAGAAAACCAATCCTTATGTGGACACATGTGATTAGAAGCACCATAATCTAATTTAACCATTCCTCATGATACTGTAAGGAATTACAAATGTTCAGATGAAACTTCATCAACTGTACTTGAACTTGTCTCAATTGGATTTGCTTCTTTTTTGGAGTCATCATTGTCTTCTTTCCTCTTCCAACAATCTTTCTTGAGATGCCCTGATTTATTGCAATACCAACATTTTCCGTTACCCTTTTTTCCTTTTGACTTAGATTTGGATGTACCTCTCGAATCTTCCCCTTTTTATGTGGATCGACCTCTAACCACCATTGCTTCTGATGTAGAGGTTTCTATGTTAGATTTCCTCTTTACCTCTTCAGACAACAAAGCTCCCACAACATAATCAAATTCAAACGTGTCAGTTGTGCTAAAGCTAATAGAAGTGACTAAGTGATTCCAGGATTCAGGCAATGAACACAATAACATAACCGCCTTGCCTTCATCTTCAAATTTTACACCCATACTAGCTAATTGACATATAAGAGTATTGAAAATATTTAAATGATCAACAATTTTAATACCTTCATTCACGAACTATACAACTGCCTCTTCAAGTAAATCTGATTTGTCAAGGAATTTGTTATATAAAGACTCTTCATTTTATTCCATAAGCATGTTGTTGTGTCTTCTCCAACAATATTGAAAAGAACATCATCTACTAAACACAACCAAATTGTGCTAAGAGCTATTGTATCAAGATCCTCCCAATCTTCATTAGTCATGTTTGCAGATTTCTTTGACTTTCCAACCAACGCTTTGTGTGATCCTTGTTGCACTAACAAATCATGCATCTTGAGCTTCCATAACTCAAAATTATTCTTCCCATTGAATTTATCCACCTCGAACCTTGCATTCAAAACCTTTTCCATCTAATGCTACAAAACAAACACCAAATCTTAACACAAATGCTGCAAAATAATTGCTTTGATACCACTTGTTGTGGAAATGCAAGTGTAAAACCCACAAACTTAAATAATTGCAACACAAGTTAGATGCAAAGAAATATAGAAGATAATAAAATGGAATAACAAAATAATAAACAAGATAGATTTATGTGACCTAAAACCTTGACAATATGCAAAGGAAACATCCACAGGGCAAAACATCGGTATTCTTATTGCTCTAAGAAATTGATAACAACTTTCACACAACTGTTGCTCTTCAATTACAATTCATTACAATATGATTTAGCCTTCAAGGCAGTAAGGTATATAATATCTTCAACCCATGTTAAACTTTAAAAAAACCAGCTTTGGGTGGGTGCACAGAGATGGGTAGCAAATTTGTGGCCACTTTCAAAAAAAAGTTTTGAAAAGTCATAACGCGAACGCGTTATGACTTTTTGTGCCAAGCTTGAGGCTCGGCCACAACGAGCCCATAATGCGAGCGCGTTATAACGTGCTCGAGTTATTACATATTAAAAGAAAAAAAAGTGAAACTCATTCAT
>VDFB02000020.1:31816286-31970527 GCA_007258455.2 Sequoia sempervirens
TCTCTCCCATAAGCATAAATATATACATATAGGCATACATACATGACACACCAGCATACATATACATACAAAGATATGAAAAAAATGGCATTTAACTAAAGGAATAAATAACGCGAACACGTTATTTGTTGTTAGAAATGTTCCATGGAGAAGAAAAAGTGAAAACTAATAAATAACGCGCTAGCGTTATAACGCGAGCGTGCTATACTTTGCTTTGGGAATCCCCGAGCCTTGGCTTTGCTATTTGCCTTGGAATACCAACCCAAAGGTTTGGAGGGCATTCCCAACCACCGGAGACGTGTTTTTTGAAAATTCTACAATTTTTCACATAATTGAGTTCATGCTCACCGTCAGGATTGCATTTGGTTTAATATCGACGAAATTGAACACATGGGTAATGTTAAGTTCTCTCTTAGCTTTCCAACGATATAATTTTTTTCACTTTCTGACAATGTGAGGGCTTTCATCCATAATTTCTTTTGTTTGTATGTCTATTTTTTTTCAAAAAATAGTGTTTAGTTTTAGATTATAAAATTAACCATTCGTAATTCAAATAGAATTACATTTTAGAAACTAGACTCCATTCTACAAATTTTTAAAATAATTTTAAAAAAAATCTATTACTTTCCAAAATTTGTAGGGGAATTCTGACCAAATTCTGATTTTAGGAAGTGCCCACTTAGAAATTAGTAAAAATCAAATATTCATTAAAAAATTATCCCGGAAAAATTGTGTACCAACTAAATCTATTAGCTAACTTCTAACAAGCATTTTAAAAATAGTAAAAAAGGTCCATATAGTTCATTACAAGAGTTGCTATGTTATGTTTTTTGACAAAACAACACCAATTTCTATACATCCCTTTTTTGAACCCTTAATCTCAACCATTTTCAAAATAAATTAGTAGTTTAGAAAGTAGACTCGAAGCACTTCGATCCTTGTTTTTGTTCCATCTCAAAATTTTGAGTGTAACTATCCTCAATTTCACGTCCAAGGTCAACATTTCCTGATTTCAGAAAAAAAAAGTGGCCACTTAAGCCCCCTTTTTGGGAACCATCTTGGTGCACTTACCCCTTTGTTTTTATTGCTTTGTTTTGTTTTGTTTTAAATCTTTATCTTTTTCAAAGATAAGATTTTCCTTTCTTTATCTCCTTTATCTTTTCCAAAGAAAAAAATCCACTTTGTTTCTAATTTTTTTGTCATAATCCAACACAAATAGCATGCTATATCCTACACACGATATGTAAAATTAGATGCTCACAAGGAGAAGCCTTGACTTGGCATGGCCCACTTGCACAAAGAAAGTTCTTTTATCTTTAAAATGCTCCAATTCGCGTGGGATCACATGGCAGATCACCATTTATGGGGCATACAAGATACACATGGACAACCTAAAATAGCAAGGCATGCACATGCTCCACAATGCATGTAATAATTATTGAAACTGACAATGCCTCTACAATAACTCAATTGCAAGAAGATTCAACTAAAAAAAAATCTTGACTAGGCTCGATACAAGATTTCAGGAAGGGTTTTTCTAGCATGGCTTTGATACCATATTATGATTTCCAAGATCATAAAGCAAAAACCGAAAACTTCCACAAAATCACTTTCACACAATGAGGCTAATTTACATTATCAAAGAGATTTATAATTTGGAGTTTAATTGAATATATAAAGTAACCTTGCTTATATAGGCAAGGTGGTGAAGTTAGCAAAGTCGAACACAACGACTGACTAACCCTCCAATAATGGAACACTTGTTAACTCACATGACAAATGTTCTAGTGAGTGACAAGTGACCATGTAAAAGGTGTCTCACAAAGTGAGGACACTTGTCGCAACCACATGAGGTGAGATAAAACTCTAGAATAGCCTAAGTAAACTTAAGAAAATGTGAATAGGTCAAACTAGAAAGTGATGATAACTTAACTAGTTATCTAATGACATTATTTACACCAACACAAGGTACATGTTTAGAAGCTTTTGTTCTCCTTTATCATCATTTGCTAGTGATTACACACTTGAAATGCGTATCTTTTTAGAAGTTAATATATTGGGAGAGGGATCTTACCTATTAATTTATGTTAAAAATAATGCCATGGATTTTCATAAAAAGGCAATTTAGAAGTATTCTATATCAGTAATTTCTAGAAATAGACATAGCCTATGTGTATTTGGCAAAAAAAAAAGATTAAAAAGAAAGATCAAGCAAGTAGAGGGAATTCAAATTTGAATGTCAACTTCAAATGGTAATTGCAATCATGGATTTGGAAATTTCAAGACTAATTAATATTTTCTATTGATTTTAACGCTAAACATCAAAATTTTCCCACTTGCATAAAAATCTAATGCTTAGATTGAATACAATATCTACTCATCTGATGAAAATGTGTATGTACTTCTTATTAAACTAATTATTTGTTGTAGAATTTATTTTTCTTTTCTTTTTTTGAGTTGACCTCTTTTTTATTTTTCTTTTCTTCTTCTTCCTCATTTTTCTTCTTTTCTTGTCAAAAGATTTTCTAAAATCTCCCCTCTTGTTATAAGCTTCTAAATTCCCTAAGGAGGTGAACTGTAATTTTCTATAATAAGACTAGGTTGACCAAATAAAGATTGGTTTGTTTAAATTATAAAAAAATTGGCCATTCCTAATCATGACAGTCTAATTATAAAAGGGTGACAACTAATTTACAACCACGTGCCAAATTTAACTATACAAATTACCCATCAATTTTAAGTTGAAGTTTCCTAATGCTTCAATCATACTTTGATAAAGTTTTTTATTTGAAATAACATCATTTGCTATTTACTTCAATAATAAACTTATCCTTTTTTATAATACTTATTTTGGCTTATCTATTAAAAGAAACTTGCACTCTTATAATTACTTTCAACCAATGTATGTAAGATAATAATAGAATTAATCATTATAGTACATTTTTATTTTATTCAAATTTTCAATTAATCTATTGTTTTAAATTTGCACATTATTTCTAAACCACACATAAAAATAGCTAAACTAAATGATCAATTAATTCTAATGAATACCAATATTATAATAAAAAAATATCATAATTAGAGGGGCAATACACAAGGTTCTAGATGAAATGAGCGCATATCAAGTAATTGAAAATCATTGCCCTATTAAGGGAGAATTTGACTATGTGAAAATACAATTAAATGTCAAGATAGGGTTGGAATTTTAGTATAATTGAGGTTCTCTTACCACTTGAGTTATAAATAGAAAGGGGAGATTAAGTATTGCAATTTTTTATCATTTTAATATAGAGAACCATTTTTTGTGATTTTTTGTTATTTTTCAAGTAGATTTGCAAGAAGAAATCCCTATGGGGTCTACAAGTTTTCCCATATTATTTTTAAGAACGTGAAAAAATCATATAAAATTTCTATAGAGAAAGTAATCAATAAAGAGGCGATGGCAAGCAATTCAATGGATTCAAGGAGAAAACTAGTATTTTCGCTTTTCCAAGATATGTTTGGCTATTATATATTTTAAATTAGCATGAGCATAATTTATATAAAGGAAATTTATGGGTCCAATGTATATCTTCACTTCACCCAAAAAAAATCCAAGCCTATTTTGTATATATTTCATAACAATACATCTTGGGAACAAGTAATTAAAAAGAGTCATCTACATTAAGACACTCTATAGATCTAATATGTGTCTTTGCTTTGTTAAGAAAACTTTGAGCACACTTTGGTATGTTTCATAATGAATCACATTACGAGTAAGTAATTAAAAAAAACAAGATGCATTTCATTGTTGAAACTAGGACATAATTGCAACTAGTATTGAATGTTTTATTAAACTATGTTTTATGATCCATAATTACATATAAACAAAACTCAAAATATGATTATTAGGTGGCATTATGAAAGCCTCAAGCTTCAATGATCTTATCAAGACAAGGGAGGGTGATATCAATCCATAATGCATACATGAAGTACCTTTTTTATTACTACTCACACAATATACCTAAATATTTCATAAACAAATATGTGCATTAAAATGTAACTACTTAATCAATGATATATTATGCTTTGCTAACTATTCACTCAGTTCAATTATTTAAAAAAATTATTCAACAAACAAATTAAGAATATTAAACAAATTTCTAACAAAATTCTAGCATCATAGTATAGTCAGATGTCTAAATGAGACAAAACACTATAAAAATCAATCCTCTAAAGATCAAGAATAAATGTTTGGTAAAGCACTCTGCATTCACTAAAAACATGGATATCTGTAATGAAGTGAGAACAAAAACAATTTTCATTTCCTAAGAAGAAGAAAAATGTTTGATTTTGAATTTTTTCTAAATTTTTGGCAAATCTCTATTCAAGATATCAATCTTGGATCACCAAAGAAATGGAGATGTCGTGGGTCGCTTCTATTGATGAATAAACACTAAAAGTAAATTACAGAGGAGAGCATATGATAACAAATGAATATTGAATGTTGCACCATTGGCACAGATTTAAGTCGCCAAACAGAAGAACATCCCATAGCTTAGTTCAACTTTTAAAACAAAGCACGGCAAGACAATAAAACATATGAAAGAAACAATACAACAAATTCAAAGCTTATCACTTATAACAGAGTTCAGTTACTAAATTACTATGAAATCAAAGTTGGAAGTTCATGCAAAAACACATTTGAGTTTTTAAAAACCAGTACAGTGCCCAAGTTCTAAATTTTTCTACTTTAGTAAGATGAAGTCAATGCTTTTATTGTAGCTTTATTCCATATTTTTCTATCCTAGTCTGGGAATGGTGGCTGGCGAATTCATCCATAGAGCTTGTCTAGAGTTGCTCAGAAGTTGAACATTCAAGGCGCAACAGCAGAGAGTTCCTCCATGGCGGTTGGTGAGGCCTCCAGCCTTGGATCAAAAGGAAAACCCTGCAACCCTTCCCCGCAATCCACAAAAGGGCAATGAGGTATCCAAGACCAAATCTTGTCATAAAAATCATACATGAGCATTTCGGGGCTTTTGGTCATGGTGATGAGAATGAGATTCCCATGGGCAATGCAGGAAAAGGAGCCCTCATCAGAAAGGGTGATGAATTGATCATAGAGGGGCTGCGGCATGCGCTCCAGCTCCACCCAACCGTTCCTGGAATGGTGAAGGCCCCACATACGTATGCTCTTGGGTACATTCAGCTTGCTCTTCCGAACAGCAGCCACCAGAACAAGCCTTCCCCGGCACTCTACAAGACTGGGTGCCCTAAGAAAACGGCGCATTGGGGCCTCTATCTTACTCCACACCCCTCGCCTAATATCATAAGCCAACACACTGAAAGGACTATGATTCATGCAATAGAAAAACCCATCGGAATAAGTCATCTTACCTGATTCCAGGCTGCACAGCCGAGGCAGAGCTCCCGACATCCTCCAGTTGGGACATGCCGAATCGAAGACTTCCGTGCTCAGATTTTTCACGGCAAAGGGGGATATGAGATCATCTCCTGCGACCACGAGCTTATAGGATTTGGTGTGCCTGTCCACAAGCAGACCCACAGAAGGAACAAAGCGCTCTTTCAATGTGCAGGGCACGAGGAAGAAGCTCTGGGTCAGGGGATTGCATAAAAAGATGGTCTTGCAGCCCGGCTGGTCCGGAACACAGCAGAGAAGTCCCCCCGAGGAGGCGGCCACTGTGAAGCCGGGGGGAAGAAAGGGCAAGCTCATCCTCAACCATGACCGGGACGACGGGTCGTACAGGAACCCCTGCGTCCACACACCCCTTTTAAAGAGAAGGAACCAGGGCCTCGCCCGTGCCACCTGCCTGCACACTTCAAGAAAGCTGTCGGAAAACATGAGATTATACCAGTGCTTGCACACCACCCTGAGCCGCATGAAGCTCCCCACCGGCAGCATCGCCACCACCCTCTCTATCAGCTTCTCCGGCAGCCGGCTCCATATTGCACCCTCCATCTCCACTTCCTCCATCATTCTGCGCTCCCCAAATTGCTGAATCGCATGGTAAGAGTCTTTAACAGACAGAGAAACGCTGAGTTCTGCTGTTTGGGCGAGCGTGATTCGATTCTGTTCCCGGGCGCGCAAACAGCGGCAGTGATGTGACGCAACAACTACCCTCCCCAATACCTATGAAGAATCAGGGTGAGCTTCTAGT
The DNA here is from genome assembly GCA_007258455.2 of Sequoia sempervirens. Lineage (NCBI taxonomy): Eukaryota > Viridiplantae > Streptophyta > Pinopsida > Cupressales > Cupressaceae > Sequoia > Sequoia sempervirens. The sequence continues at coordinate 31,822,445 of VDFB02000020.1, forward strand.
CTATGGCGTATGGTCCTTGAAAGTAGAACCTCGAGGACCCCTCACTTCTCAATCCTCAGTATTTCAATGCATTTGAAAAGACTTGCACCGTTGATGTTGTGGGGACAATCTGTTGTCAGGTGAAGAATGGGAAGAATATGGGTGTGTTGGTACAGTATACGCATGGTGCATCTGAGTAGTCAGAGGAAGCAAGCAGACGCGAGTTTTTACAGTATCATCAGTGCAACTTGTGACTGCATCCCGTTGACTTGGTCGTTGGAATATGAGCCAACGGTTAGCATCCCGGGTAAATGCACGCTCTTTATCCCAAATTTAGAATGAGCACAATCATGGAGTACTATACACATTATGGTCTGGACGTTGGTAATACCTACGTTCGTAGGCTTCTATATATATACTGACACAAAATTATTGTATTCTTTAATTGGAAAATCATTTGAATTGTTAATAGTATAATAAATGTGGCTCGAGATATTATAATATTCTGGGGTTGTATGATATATTATACAAATGCTTTTTTTTTGGGGTTGTGTATACATTATCACAAATGCTTTTTTTGGGTTGTTTATATATTATTACCAATGTTTCTTTTAAGGGAGGATATGATGTTTTCTGCTAATTGTAAGGTCAGAAATACTCAAACAGTTTCACCATCTTAAATATTGAAGATGCTCAATGAAAGGGTGGAGTATTAATTGAGGTCTTCTTACAAACAATTATGCTTTTCATTGTGAGAGGAGGAAAGCCAACAAATTAAGGATAGGGAAAGTTATAAGAGTAGTTATGATGTTAAGGTCTCATAAGTGGAGAGATGACAAGAAGTTAAATAAGCCAAATGTAACTCATGATGAATGGTTTATTATCGCCATGATTAAGTCATAGAGGTGTTGAAACTTAATGTCATCTACATCACCTACTCTTGAATGTAAAACAAACAAAAAGTGTGAACATGCGCTTTCCCATTAGTCTCAAAATCCTAAGAGATAGAGTATTAAATATAGTGGAATTTCTAACCTTCCATATCAAGAAGTTGGAAGCTCTAAAAAAATGTTGTAGCACCCCTATAAAATTTGATTAATTTTTTTTTATTAACAAAAACAAAGGTTTTGGAGGGACTCAAAACCCTTACAAACAAAATGTTGCAACAAGAATAAAACATAGTCTAACAACAACCAACCAACAACGAACAAAAAACAAAAAGACAACAAAAGGAAATTAACTATTTCATATTTCTTAGAGTATTTGCCACCTCTAGCTCTTGATAGTAAAAGTTTTGATGAAATTTTTCCAAGTTTAGTAACTCTTTCTTTTCCTCCTCAAAGGATTTATTTTTGCTCCCCCTCAGCCTACACTTGATTCTTACCTTTGTCCTTATTGAACTGCTCTTCCTTTCTACTCTCCTTAGGGATCCCATTAGTTATTTTCTCCTCTCTCAATTCTTTGAGCTTCTTTGTAAGAATCCTAATCTCCTCAACACTATTTTTTATAGAGCATTGGCTAATCTTTAACATTTTCTCTAGATTTTTATTAGTTTCCTGAACTTTAAATCTTTCAAGTCAATCATACATTTTTCAAATTTCAACATTAAAACATTAATAGAGTCCTCTAAACCTTCAAACCTATTCTTCATCTCTCTATTCGTAAACCATGGTTGGTCCCGATCCTCATTGGTGTTTTTCTCCTACAAGGCCCAAATTTTGATATTAATTTTGTTGATTTCAAGAAAGAACCATTTTGAAAGTTTAAATTGGTTTGTAACCCCTTCCTTGGCTAGCCCCAAAACATCATAAATCTCCTCTCTATTAGCATGGATATATGTAAAGTCTTCTGACAAATAGCGGAAATCAACAGCACCTTGGTTATCCTTCTTAATGCCTTTTAGAGACTGGATCCCAATAGCCATTTTGTCAACCCCTTTCTCCTTACCTTTACAAGACGCTTCCCCTTAGACTTTAATATTTGCTTCTCCTTCCATTGAATATCATCCCCATCCTCCTCCTCCCCTATCTATGAGCCTTCGAACCAGGAAATAGTCCTCTCCACTTTCTTTTTAGGGGAGTTATTCTTACCAGTGCTCTTTCTTTTCCTTGGATCCTCTTCCTCTGATGGTTGCATAGAGAAAACCTCCATAGAGTCTTCTTCCTCATCTTCCTCTTTCCATTCCTCATCATCCTCATCCTCACAAGTGTCAAAACTCACATTTGAGTAGTGTACAACCATCAATTTCTATTTTTTCTTAGTAATGCCCTTCCCCTTAAGATCTAGATTAGGGGTTTGTTCTTTAACAAACTCCATAATAAGGAGGATTAACCCCTCATGCAAAACAAGAAATTTGGGGATTTTAAGGTGTTCTTTAGTAGCAGAATCCAAAGAAGCTAATAGAAAATATGGAAATGAAACCAACAATTTATGGTGAGTAGTTTAAGAAAATGAAATGTACACCACAAATTGTTGTGAACCTACCATCCAACGTGATATACCGCATAAATACCTTGGAAAATTCCACCCAAATGGGTTTGATGGACAAGTGGTTGTGGCCCAAAGAGGAAAGCTTCAACAACTTACTTCACTCATTCCCTTTAAAAATTTGGTGTAAGGCTTCATCATTCGCCTTTCTATCATGAAAGAACTTCTCGCCTTACATTGAAAGCCCTATAATTTTAGCAATCATCTCCTCATTAATAGCAATTTCCTTTCCATGCAAATTAAACACCCTATTCTTCCACCCTTTAAGAAAAAAATTAGTAGCCTTCATGTCATGAGCGTGAAGCCTCTCTAGGTAGGGAGTCAAGCCACCTTCCTTCATAATTCTCCACATCCTTTGATTTTTGCAATCCCCATCATGGGATAAGGTCTCCACTATACTTCTCTCACCTCCCATAGTAACAATGATGACCCTAACAAACAAACCACAAATGTTGTTCCATATTTTACGATAGATAATAAAAGGGAAGAAAACACCCTTACACCCAAAAAGCATGTGAGGTGTACAAGGCTCATAACTCCCACATCCCAATGTTTCTCAAAATCTCTACTAGTACTCATAGTTGATAATGGTGAGAGCTTCGATGGGTAATGAGGAGTACCACTCCCATATTTTTAATGATTCTCTTTTAACACCTTCATTAGAAAATATATTAGCAAGCTTATTTCCCTCATGATAAATGTGTTATCATAATCTCATCAAAAGATCTAATTATATTCAGGGGGTTTGTGATGAAGGTGTCAATTGACTAGCTAGGGTTATGATCACTTTCAAGACATCTAATAATGTTTAGAGAGGGGTGATCCCACAATAGTGGTTTACAATTTTTGGCCAAACTGGACACTAAAATTATTATTTTTAACTAAATCTTCACATTCGGGCACCTATAGCGGCTAAACTATGAAGAATTTGAAGATGATGCAAACTAGAGTCTCGTCACATTTTGTCTGTAGATTCTAAAAATATTTTTTTCAAAATTTTTGGAATAAGATTGCACTTCTTTTTCCATCTCCCACGAAAATTGGTTCTTTTCAGAAAACAACATTTTTAAAAAGTGACGCACACCGTATAACATATAACTTTTTTTCCATGAAGGATAAAATTATAATTCTTTCGAATTTAGATTTGTAACTCCAATATCTAGTGCTTCCACTTGGTTAGATATTTTTTTATTGTATATTTTTTCTTTAATCAAGTTTCGAAGTCAAACCAATTACAATTCAAACATAGCGCGACCGTATAATGCGTAACTTTTTTTGTATATGTTGAAATTCAAAAAAAAAATTTGTTGGATCAAGGACTTCAATATCTGGTGCACTCATATTTTTCAAAAAAAAAAATTGATAATCTGCTATTTTTCCACATGTGCAGAATAGAGACCTTCATTTTCAATGAAAAACCTATGTTTAATAAAACTAAAAACAAATACATAATAAAACCAAAACATATTAAAATTATATTCGTTGGATAGCTTGTTCTGAGGAATACCTGAATCCAGTTGGGTTTGTGAAGACTCTTCCATTTTCATCCTCAACCTGAGCTTTGAAGCATAAAAATTTAGGTTTTTTTTGTGTTTCAGGGGGAGAATGAGGAATAAGGGGGTTTGTACGAACCCCTAGGGGTTCGCGCTCAAACCCTAGTACAAGCGAACCACCCTTCAATGTGCATTTCTTTTTGTGTTTTTGGGTGGGAAATGTGGGCCCAATAATTAATGGGTTCGCTCAAACCCTAGTTCGAGCGAACCCCTTTTGGGTTTAGTCGAACTTGTAGGTTCATTCGAACCCCTAAAACCAATTTTTTTGCCATGGGGTCATTTTTTCTCAGTTTCCTTCCTCCATCAAATTGTAAACCACTATTGTGGCTTCACCCAGAGTCCCCCTCCAACCAAACCTTCTTGTAACCTTTTCCATATGCTAATTTTAAATTGTTATAGGTTGTAGTGGCTTCAACAAAGTGATTGGTATGATTTAAATGATTTAGTTGCAATAATTAAATGTTTTATCAATACAATTAATAAATATATTGATTAGTTAGACTTTTGAATTCAAAACATGTTTAAATTAGTGCATTCATTATCATTATTATATTAAAATTAAATATGTGTTTTATTATATTTATTTATTGTATAAATGATGACTAACATCTCATTTGTTGAGTTTTGCATGGTGAATGTCTCTAATAGTAGGGAGCACATTGTTGGCCACACCTTGTTTGATTATGCCCGTTTTTGGTTGAATCCTTGACACTTTGGCCTTAGGTATCATTTTACCCATCAGATATAACTATTTTAAGAAATCTTTGTATGAGTCTGCATTTGCTAAATTTTCGTAAATGTTGCTTTTCGCTATCCCCCATGTGCCTACTCATGTGTTGAAAGTTGTAAATTTCTAAAAATTCTAAGTGTGTAGGGTGTTTTGTGTTTAAATTTCTAAGGATTGATCTTATGTGAAGATTTTAAAGTTTCCCTTATTGGTATGTCTTTCCTCCCACCTCTGCTTTTTCCTTTGTCCCCATCAAGATATCAAAAAATTTCATATGGGCATACCTTTCATTTGTCCCCTAACTTCATCCCCTTTTCCTATTGTGATTTTAGAGTTTTCCTTCTTAGCACCCCTTCCCCAAACCTCCACTCTTTCCCTTTCCTCTATTAGATTTTTGCACTTTTCCTTACATGCTTTTCTTCAAACCAATGATACCTCATAAACCATACTATGTTAATCCTTAACACTTTTCAGTATAGAGGAAATTGTTTCTCTTTATCCAAGATGTCAATCCTATGATACCTCTATTAGACTCCTAATCCTTAACACTTTTTAGTATATTACCTTTTCGTGAATGAGAGTTCAAACCTATTCTTATTTGCATGCCTAAAGGAAAATTTTCCTTGTTACTCTTGATCCCTAATTCCCCAACAAAATCCTTTATAATCCTTAACAAATTTAAAGCATAGTATTGGAAAAAGCATGTAAGATGTCAAAGTTTTAGAGTTTGAGCTCCAATGATACCTCATAAACCATACTACTTAAATCAAGGATCAAGGATTAGGAGTAATTCATGCCTCATGCCAATAGTAGGTAGATAAGGATATTTTTTCATCTTTAAATTTGAGAGGATTATAAAGGAAATTGTTGGGGAATTGGGGATCAAGAGTAACAAGGAAATTTTTCCTTTTGGCATGCAAATAAGAATAGGTTTGAACTCTCATTCCCAAAAAGGTAATATACTGAAAAGTGTTAAGGATTAGGAGTCAATGATATCCCATACCTTACAATACTACATTAGAGGTATTCCCACATCTTTAACTTTGATAAATCATATAGAAGGAAATGTTAGCAGTTGAGAATTGAGGATATCAAGAAAAAAATACTTGGATAAAGAGATTCCAAAACCGTAGCTTTGATAATTAACATAGTATAAAAGGATCAAGGAGGAAAAGCATGTAAGTAAGGAAAAGTATTGGAATTTCTTCAAACCAATGATCCCCATGCTTTTTCCTATTGTGATTTTTGTACTTTTCCTCTATTAGATTTTTGCACTTTTCCTTACTTACATGCTTTTCCTCCTTGATCCTTTTATACTATGTTAATTATCAAAGCTACGGTTTTGGAATCTCTTTATCCAAGTATATTTTTCTTGATATCCTCAATTCTCAACTGCTAACATTTCCTTCTATATGATTTATCAAAGTTGAAGATGTGGGAATACCTCTAATGTAGTATTGTAAGGTATGGATATCATTGACTCCTAATCCTTAACACTTTTCAGTATATTACCTTTTTGGGAATGAGAGTTCAAACCTATTCTTATTTGCATGCCTAAAGGAAAAATTTCCTTGTTACTCTTGATCCACAATTCCCCAACAATTTCCTTTATAATCCTCTCAAATTTAAAGATGAAAAAATATCCTTATCTACCTACTATTGGCATGAGGCATGGATTACTCCTAATCCTTGATCCTTGATTTAAGTAGTATGGTTTATGAGGTATCATTAGAGCTCAAACTCTAAAACTTTGACATCTTACATTATTCATTTACACCTACTTCTCAATATGACTCAATATGTCATTAATAAATCAATAAGACCATACAACCATCCAATTAGATTCTCATGCCCATAAATCATTGCTCAATCTAAAGGAACTTTTAATGAAAAATGATGAAGGTTTCCGCATTATAATTGATGTAGCAGTTATGTTTCAAACCTTGATAGTTCTTACACCATATCCTAATTGTTATTTTTGTAGATTTTGTGGGCTCTTCTTACTCTGCACACTTAAATTGAAAGATAAAATTAATGCTCAAAATAATGACAATCGTGAAGAGAAGGATTTCCTCATGCCTCTAAGTACTTCCACACATCTTGAACGGGTGATTTTTGCATGAGGATATTAATGTTGATGATTTCAAAGGAATGAGTAACCTATGTGCAACAAACAATCGTACATCTTTTCCCTAGGCTACTTGAATGCACCAAATGATATATATTTCCATATTTTCATTTTGCAAAGGAGGGGAAAAGACTCCAAAGAAAGAACAAAGAAGAAAGCTTCCAAGCTAGTAGGGTTTGTCTCTAGTATAGGGTTTCAATGTATTTTTTGTATGCAATGACCTAGGTTTCTTCCTAAATTTGTATTGAAACATTATAATTCCTAAAGAATGAATCTAATGTTTATATTCAATATTATTTGAGTGTATCCATATTTATTATGTATACTTTTGGATGCGCTACTAATAAGTTGTTCAACCAAAAGACTGAAAAATCCTTGCAAATATTTTACAAGGTATCTTTTCAAGATAATAAAAGAAATATGTAGGTTTATTCGCATATTACTAAATTAAAATTTTGTTCAATGCTCTACAAGTTCATTCCTAGCTTGTGTGTAGGGTTTGAAGGTGTAGCCTTCAACAATATCTTGGTCAAAGTATTGCATAAAACTTACAATCATTGCATCCTCTGTGTTTAAAAAAATTTGAATCTATTTTTCTAATTAGATAAAGGAGCATATCCACCTTTTCTCAACCTAACATCGCCAACACACTCAAAACAAATGAATCTAAATATAATTATAGATTATATTGTAGTTAGTTGTATTCACTACCATGTCTAGATATGCATTAAAAAATTAGGGGTTATCAAGAACACATCTTTAGATGCTTTATGCGGTAGTTCATCTACTTAAAGAAGGTGCAATACCTTGTATCATCAAACAATCACATAGATATGAACTGAGAACCTAAATAGGAGTATACTATGCATTGGGTATAGTTTGTGTCATGTTACATGTCTATTACCTATAATTATATATAAATATCACCTTAGGGAATCCTCCCTTAGTTTAGTAGAGCCAAAACTCAAAGGTCTTACCCACATTAGTAAATTGGTCCAAAATTGCCCTACCTAAACATAAGTGTGACACCCTTGGCACTCAAAATAATCTTATCTTTAGGGATTTAGGGGCTTACAACTCTAGTCACCATCAAACATCATGAGAGAGGGTTTTATCATGGTTTTTAAATGATGTGGGTGTATGATAAAAGGTTCCATTACAATTTTGAGTTAGAAAAGCTAAGTTTCCTTACTTAATTTTAAGTTTCTCCTTCTCGAGTCATGCTTGAGTTGATTATAAGAGTTGGCGATTGGTTGAGTTTTTTATTAATAGTGGTTTTTTATTAAATATGATCTCATTTGGCCATCCATTCAAGCTAGGACTGCACCATCCCAATCCTTGTCCTATATCCCTCTTGTTAGCTAAAATAACATAAATCCTAATGCTAATTTAGGCGAGGGATCTAATGTAAATACCAAGGAATTTAATAATGTCAAATATTAAAAAGGAAACATTATGAAGCATAATTATTTTTCATATGTAAGGATAAAGAGAGGATATTAAATCAAATCCTCTCATTATGAATGGTTAGAATTTTTGACCTAATGTGTAATTTGATAATGTGGATTTATGTTGAATGTCATTTATTTTAAAAAACTTAATGCTTAGTAAAAAAAAAATGGTTTTGGTTTCATGATACTAGAGATCAAGCCCTATATTGTGGGTGATGGTTGGACATATGAAGAGAATAATTTATAGTGACCTCGAAACCAAGCCACCATACCAAGGATGGTATGGAAGTAGTGAATCCACCCTACCACTCCCTTTCTTAGGTTTGAAAACCCATATATATCTATGAGTGGTAATATAGAAATATTTTAAATGGTAGAAACTTATGGGAGTAAAGATTTTTTAAAAGAGTGTTCATTCATTTTGAAGACATCTCAAGTGAAGAGAAATGAAAGTAAGTGCTTAGATCTTCTAAGAATTTTTTGTTGTGTAATATTAATTGAGGGATCTAGAGAGCTTGTAAGCATCCATGGTCAAGATATATGATATTATTGTTAGCTATGGGAGTTGGAAAATATTTGCATTCACCATTTCTATTGGTTCTTTCATACTAATATGTGAATATTAATTTTCCTTTAAAATATTTGAAATAATGAATCATTATTTTGTATTTTAGTCTTCATCAAGGTTTTCATGGATCATTAAGGGTTGAATAACCTCCTACCATCCATAGAGATTTATTTATGGATGACATAAGGCTATAAAATACACTCCACTATCATGGAATGGAGGTTGCATCCATGTTTATTTGGTTTTAAGAACACAATTATATGAAGATTTACATTCTATTTATAAACCCTAGCTATACTTTTAAGAATGATATAGTAATCAAACTAATTATTTGAAACTTGATATAATAATGTTTATAACTATTAATTATGTATTGAAGGATATAGGTAAACAAATCTAAGAGGAAACCATATAGCATTAGCCTTGAACAATAGCATTTAGATTCTTGGACCTCAACTTTGAATATATAACAATAGTTTTCTTTGAGTATGGAAATAGTATGAGGATTTAGGATTAGGTTAGATTACTTAATGGTTGTAATGATCTATTGTAATAATTACTTAACCATATTATTTTTATTTGAATCATTGATTAAAATATGCATACTAAACTTCATGCTGAAATATGTATATACAATCCTCTAACATACATAGTTGTAGTAGGCTTGATCTTCAAATTTCTATAGTTATGCACTCCAAAGACCAATCCTATGTAGTAGTCATTTATTCTTCCAAACCACATACATATTTGATAACAATAATTTAGAATATACCAATTTTGGGTAATTATAATAGTTCTCAAGTAGCATTAAAAATTTATGGTCTTGGTAACTATCCATATGTTAGGAATTTTTTTGAAGGAATTCTCACACCACGTGACTTATTGGGATCATGCTAGAGTAAGTTTTAGACTCATTAATAAATATCCAAAAGGAAGACCTAATCCCAAAACTCCAGGAAAATACACTAAGAGACCTTGAACAAGAATCGTGTTGAGCCACATAGAGTTAGCTTGGTGAATGGAAGAATTATTATCTAGTTTTTCAATAATCAAGGTTCACCCAATGTGCTTATTGACTACATCATGTCATGTGGTCAAAAAAATTCAACCACAAAATTCTTGATTAATAAATCACACTAAGTGACTAAAATCAAGATAAGGGACCTATAGTTGTACTAATGATGTTCTTTCTTTGTTGGTTGCACTTGCTTACAAGGTAGCAAGAATGTGATAATAGGATGCATTAGTAGAGAGTGCTCATATTTGCATCAAGGTAGAGGATTTGGCCTCTGTGGTAGAGGTATAATAGTTTTTTTATGGTCCTTTACAAGCTCCTCAATTTGTTTACAAAGGAGGATAGAAAATGAAGGAGAGAGAATCGCTTCTTCCTAAAAATCATCAATGATGTTTAACTAGATCCCAAGGAAAGTGTTCATATCTATATTGAGACAAAGGATCAAGCCTTTATGTAGGAGGTATAATGGGAGATCTAAGCTCCTTTACAAGCTCCTCATTTTTTTCAAAATCAAGGATAGTGAAGGCAGGATGGAGAATGCCTTCTTCCCAAAACTCATCAATGATATGTAAGGAAGCAATACCAAATCTAACCAATTTTTTCTAAGTTTTTATAATGTTTTTTTTAATATAATTAAGGATTTTTATTAACTAATAAATGCAATAAAGAAAAATTTCCTAGATGAATAGGAAATAATATATGTATAATATGTATATGAAAATTACATATATGATATTTTTTGTATGCTCTTTCACTAGTGTAACTTATTTAATCTTTATAATTTCAAATGAATCTAGATACAAGTCATAAAGAGAAAGGGTAAATGAATTTTTAATTGTTAAAATATATGATGTGTTTATGTAGGCAAACTAGCTCCAATAGTACAAACCTAGATTCTTATGATGCTAATGTGAAAGAAATGATTTAATTCCCAATTATTTAATAATTTTTGGAAATGTATTAAACACCAAAAGAAAACATTGAAGATAAAATAATATATGTTGTTGTCCTATAATTTTAATACATAGTCAACCAATAATATTATTTATTTTAATACCCAAATGTTGAAAGTCAACCAATAATATGGTTCATTTTAATACTCAAATCAATGTTTATGTGTTTGTGTTTAGTATATAATAACATAAAGCAACTATACTGGTATGTAATCAATCTAAAGGATGCTAATGAGTAATAGGGATAGAGAAGAGAACCAAATGACGATCAATAGCTCAATTTTTAGTTTATGCAAAGTTATAATTTTTTTTGGATCTTCCAAAGAGACAACAATTTATAAACCTATATAAAGTGTTATAAAGTGTACTATTTAACTTGCAAGTCCTTGAAACTATTATATTCAATTATCTCATAGTGAGTTGAATAATTTGTGTTCAAGGTTAATAAAGAGGGTAAAAATAGGACATCCATGCGAGAGTGAAAATAATAGTTTAATATTTATTATTCTCTTATTTTCTTGGGATGTTATTACATGAAGGCATTGAATGAGGAAGATATATGAAAATGAAAAATATTGCTAGGAGATATTGAGATCTTCTAAAGATAATTGTTATGGCATCTATTTAGATCCCTCATGGAGAACTATTGGTATTATGATCTAGTTATGACACTTATGATGGATTCTATAGCATATAAGAGTGTAAGACAAGTTACAAATTTATATTATGAGTGTTTTTCCAATGTATTTTTGGCATTATATTTTTGCATGAGGATTTGGGCACCTAGTTTGTGCTCATGGTTTTGACCCTTTATTTTGGAAACAATTAAGGTTTCTAGTTTTAAATTGTTCTATATCTTGGAGGCACATTAATATATGGTTCATAGTTTTTTTGAAGTGAATGTTACTATATCTAGTTTTAAATTATTCTATATCTTGGAGGCACATGATACATAGATGTCTTATAGTTAATGTTACTCTATCAAATTGTTGTTAGATTTACTATAGAAGTTAGATGTGTTATTTTACAACATTTTTTGAGAATAATACAAACTTGATTTTTATCTATTACTTTTGCTACTCTTTATTTTTATTATATGATTTTGCATATGTAATTAATTAGATTTGATTGCTAAAATTTAATGTTTCTATTGGACTATTTACTCATATTTTTAACATTTGGTTTCAAAGCTATGGCTTGATTGGAGGGAATGATTCCTTTATTAGAGTGCTTTGGGTTTTTTGGTTGTAGTGGGAGATTTTTGTAGATCCATGTGTGGTTGAGTTCATGACAAGTACATCTTGTTCAAAATTGAGAAGCTCAATGGAATAACTAAGAAATTTGAAAGATGAAAGGGGAGGATGTCTTAGAAGAGAGAGGGATCAATGGAAGCTATGACAAAGAAGGAAACTCCTTCAAGTATCATGGTTAAAGGATATAGGAAGCTTAATAAATAGGCTTCGATAACAATTTAGTTATGTATTTTTATTTTATTTTAAATATTTTTTAGGAATATGTCACGTACATTTTGTGGAGAAGGATAGGTGAAATATACTAAACTAAGAGTCTTATTAATAAGTTGTATTTTAAAAGGAAACTATATTATTTAAAAATGAATTATGGGGAATGAATTAAAAAATATTTTAATTTTGAGCCAACTATGATCTATTTATATTAAGCTTGAAAGAGAGGATAGCTCTATTTTGTTTATTTACTCTTTGCTCCAAACATGGGAAAATCTAATTATTGTAATTAGTGGTTATACTATAAAGAATAAGATGGATTCTTTTTTTGCTCATTTTATTAGGAAATAAATGAGGAAATTCATGGATGAGGATTCTAAGGACACACTACATATTTGGGGTAGGCTCAAATCAATTGGTGGTGAGAAAAATAGCAATAAGGATATATCTAAATTAGTGGTAAGGTCTAAAAACTCTAATAAGGATAGGAAAAAATGTTGGAGTTACATGAAACAAGGCCATTTGAATAATGAATGCAAAAATAAGAAAAATAAAGTTAACAATTCATCTACTAAAAAATCCTCTAGTGATGATGTTAATGAAAAATTATATATTTTTTATAATATTACTAGTGATGACTCATGGTCGATTGATTTAAGTGTCTCATATCACATAAATCCTCACAAGGAAATGCTTTCTTATTCAAATCATACAATGGTGGTGAGATGTTTCTTGGTGATTGTTGGTTGAGAAAAGGTAAATTTGGTTATCAGAAGGAGAAATCCAATCAAATCCCATTAGGTTGAAAAATCAAAAGGGTAGCCTAATGGAGGTCAATGGTGAAAACTTGCAAGGGTGTAAAAGGTTGATATCAAGATAATCCATCCATGTATAGAATAAAATAATCAAATATAATGCATTTCAAAGAAATATTAATGCAAAACATTTATATGACTTTCAATAACCTCAAAAGAGCACACCAATGAAGTAATATGGATGGGAATATGTCCCTATAGACGATAAAGCTATGCTAATAACATATATGTGTTGATTGAAAAGAGGATTGTGGCCTTGGAATAGAAAATGGAACAGGCTAATCTGAAATTGGACAAGGTTGTGGATGTGACCAAATCTACTATGAGGAATGAAGCGAAGGGTTTAACAATCCTCAATGAGAAAACAATAATTAAAAGTGATATGGAGGCTGCTAATATTCTAAAGAATATGTAATTGTTGTTTGTGCTTCTCCTTTTTTGGCAGTTGTTTTTCTTTTGGTTTGTTGCTTGTTGGTTGTTTGTTGATCTGTGTGCTTATCTTTTGAAGCAACTCTCTTTATTGTAAAGGGTTTCGGGGTCCCTTTGAAACCTGTTTTACCTCTAATCAAAAACATATATGTGTTGATAAAATTAACAATGCAAAAATAAACAATACAAAACAATAATCACAAAATATATATTTGAGTAATTATAATTATACATATATACGATCTCTCAATATATTACTCCTCAATATGGGGCATTGTACTCATACCCGCAATAAAACTAAGCTGAAAGTTGGGGTACCTACCAAAGAAATTTTTGAAGTGATGGAAGTGCATCAAAAGATAATTGAAAGTGATATGGAGGCAACTAATATTCTAAAGAATTTGTAATTGCTATTTTTGATCCTCCTTTTTTGGCAGCGGTTTTGCTTTTGGTTTGCTTCTTGTTGGTTGTTTGTTGATCTGTGTGCTTATATTTTGAAGCAACTCTCTTTTTTGTAAAGGCTTTCAGGGTCCCTTCAAAACGTGTTTTTACCTCTAATAAAAAACATATACGTGTTGATAAAATTAACAATACAAAATAATAATCACAAAACACAGATTTATGTGGAAAGCTTGTTAATGTACCAGGAAAAAATCATGGGCAAAGATCTCTTAATATATTATCTCATGAATATTTTTGTAGTTACAAGAATTTGTAAATCATAACAAAAAATATGACTTGCATATCCATAATATATTTGAGTAATTATAATTATACATATATACGATAAGGCTATGCTAAGAATGGTAATTATAATTGTCCCTATATATGATAAAGCTATGCTAATAACATATATGTGTTGATTGAAAAGAGGATTGTGGCCTTGGAAGAGAAAATGGAATGGGCTAATCTGAAATTGGACAAGGTTGTGGATGTGACCAAATCTCCTATGAGGAATGAAGCGAAGGTTTTGACTATCCTCGATGAGAAGGTGAGGTAGTGGATGGAGGAAGCTTTGGGTGGTAAGGACGTTGTTGGGAATAGGTAGTGGATGGAGGAAGCTTCAGATGGTAAGGTTGTTGTTGGGAATGTTGCTGGTTTTCTTGGTGTTTTGATTAAAGAGGTAAGTGAAATGAGGCCCTATACTTGGACCCGCAATAAAACTAAGCTGAAAGTTGGGGTACTTGCCAAAGAAATTTATGAAGTGATGGAAGTGCATCAGAAGATAATTGAAAGTGATATGGAGGTTGCTAATATTCTAAAGAATCTGTAATTGTTTTTTTTGCTCCTCCTTTTTTGGTAGTTGTTTTGCTTTTGGTTTGCTACTTGTTGGTTGTTTGTTGATCTGTGTGCTTATCTTTTGAAGCAACTCTCCTTTTTGTAAAGGGTTTTGGGGTCCCTTCAAGACCCGTTTTACCTCTAATAAAAAACATATATGTGTTGATAAAATTAACAATGCAAAAATAAACAATATAAAATAATAATCACAAAACGCATAGATTTATGTGGAAAGCTTGTTAATGTACTAGGAAAAAATCATGGGCAAAGATCTCTCAATATATTATCTCAGGAATATTTTTGTAGTTACAAGAATTTATAAATCATAACAAAAAATATGACTTGCATATCCATAATATATTTGAGTAATTATAATTATACATATATACGATGAGGCTATGCTAAGAATGGTAATTATAATTGTCCCTATATACAATAATGTTATGCTAAAAACATATGTGTTGATTGAAAAGAGGATTGTGGCCTTGGAAGAGAAAATGGAACAGGCTAATTTGAAATTGAACAAGGTTGTGGATGTGACCAAATCTGCTATGAGGAATGAAGCGAAGGGTTTGACTATCCTCAATGAGAAGGCGAGGTAGTGGATGGAGGAAGCTTCGGGTGCTAAGGACGCTGTTGGGAACAAGCAGTGGATGGAGGAAGCTTCAGATGGTAAGGTTATTGCTGGGAATGTTGCTAGTTTTCCTGGTGTTTTGATTAAAGAGGTAAGTGAAATGGGTCCTTGTACTTGGACCCGCAATAAAACTAAGCTGAAAGCTAGGGTACCTACAAAAGAAATTTATGAAGTGATGGAAGTGCATCAAAAGATAATTGAAAGTGATATGAAGGCTACTAATATTCTAAAGAATCTATAATTGTTGTTTTTGATCCTCCTTTTTTGGCAGCTATTTTGCTTTTGGTTTGTTGCTTGTTGATTGTTTGTTGATCTATGTGCTTATCTTTTGAAGTAGCTCTCCTTTTTGTAAAGGGTTTCAAGGTCCCAAAACCTGTTTTACCTCTAATCAAAAACATATATGTGTTGATAAAATTAACAATTAAAAAATAAACAATACAAAACAATAATCACAAAACACATAGATTTATGTGGAAAACTTGTTAATGTACTAGGAAAAATCATGGGCAAAAATCTCTCAATATTTTATCTCATGAATATTTTTGTAGTTACAAGAATTCGTAAATCATAACAAAAAAATATGACTTGCATATCCATAATATATTTGAGTAATTATAATTATACATATTTATAACAAAGTTATTAGAATTAGGTGTGAATCTTTCAAAGACCATTTTAATAGAAAATTACATGACATAAATTAGGATGGTTTTCCTTTTATCCTTCATTCCTTTCACTTTATTTTTACCAAATGGTTCAAAATGGTATTACTTTTCAAACATGAATGGAATATTTGTTTAAGGATTGTATAACCATGCACCTAATATACGAGACACCATATAGTGAAAATAAATATACAAAACAAATAGATGGAATAGTGGTATTATTAATTCATAGTCTAAATTATTTTAAGGGATTACAATAGAATGATGCATTATCATTCAATGATTCATAGTCAAAACAAATTAATCATAGTCAAAACAAATGTGTGGAGTTTAGAGAAAGAGAGGAAGAGAGGGAAAAAATGTGCATGAAGGAAGAGTATACCAAGAGGGAAATAAGCTATGTACATTACAAAGGAATGCACATGAGATAAAAAAGAAAATGTGTGCATTATAAAGGAATGCACTTGGTATGCTTGGATGATAGGTGTTGGTGTAAATAGGTAAATTTCCTATCTAGTTAGTGGGGTCCTATTTACATATTAAGTTCACTTAGGTCCTAGGCATATTTAATGCTTAGACAAGATTTTATCTTTTTAGCTTTTATCAAATATTAGAGTCCTAGGGTTATTTAATGTTGGTTCATGTCATTTAATTATGACACAATCATTTAATGGTGGTATTGCATCACACCTTGTCTATATAAGCACAATAATTATACACTTTATAAGATACCTCATCGTCACATTTCATAGATCTTAATATCAAGAAATCTCATATTCTTGCATACTCTCTTGTTGAAGGTTGTAATTGTTTTTGCAGGTGATTCTAGGCTAGAGCTAAATTTCAGCTTGTATATGGTATCAGAGTAGCCTTGCAAATTCCTTCTTAGATTTGAGGGTAGAGTTATTTCTAGTGAGAGATCTTGGTGAATTTTTAGTAAGGTTGAGTATGCTCTTCCCTTGCACCCGATGGTTATCTAGGGAATTTGAAAAACTTGAAAAAACACCAATTGTGTAGGGTTCCTCTTTGTGGGTTTTTATTGTAGGTGATTTTTGGAGTCTGTTGGAGGTAATCTAAGCTAACCATTGAGTCTAGGTCATTTGAGAAAGCTAATATTGGCTTCTTTTCATCAAAATCTGACATTTTTTGTCAAATCTATGAGGGTTTCAAGTTGGGAGGCAATTACTAGATCTAAGAGGTAGCTAATTTTTAAGAGCATTTTGGGCCAAAATCGACCCTACCATTGGAAGGCGATTACTCTTATTATATTATTATTATTAATATTTTTAATAGATTAGTCTTATTATTATGTTAATAACATTAAATTATTATATTATATTATTATTTTATTATGATTTTTATTATATTATTTTGATAATTCTTATATTATTATATATTTATTATATTATATTATTATACTTAATATTAGACTATTATTAATAAATTATTAATATTAGTGCTATATTATTCTTATTATTATATTATTATTACTTTTTTATTATTGTATTATTCTTATTATTATATTAATAAATATTAAATTTGGGTAAATATTTAATAAAGGTTAAAGTTAGGATTATGATTGTAGATACATAAGTATTATATCATTCTAATTTTTTTATATATTTATTATGATATTTATAATTTTGTTAATATATTATTAATATGAATATAAATTAGTGGTAGCTTAAGGGTTTGGATTATGGTTCAATTAGTGGAGGAATTCAATTAGGTTTAATGTTCACTTATATTTAAGATTAAGGTTTAATTAGAGTAAGTATTATATTATTATAATATTTTTTATATTAATATATTATTATTTTTATTTTTATATATTTATTATAATATTTTATAATTTTTATTAATATATTATTATTAATATTAATGAAAGTAGGTGATGTAATGCACGGTACAAAATTTGAGTGAATGAAACCATTACTCAATAGCCTTGCCAGCCAAATCATTAATTGTTAATACTTGTCCTTCGAAATGTTCAAAACTCGAAGTAGGAAGATGAAATGACATGTTGGAGTATATGAGGTACAATCATCAACATCACTGGCAATCATAACCTGAACTTTAGGTTAGAATTATTATACTATTCTTATTATTATATTTTTATTTTAATATTATTATCATATTATTCTAATTATTATAATAATACACAATTCATATTATTAAATTATTCTTACTATTATATTATTATTAATATTAGTATTGCATTATTATTATATTAATAATAAGAATATAATAATAATATAACAAAAAAATTTAAAAATAGGATAAGATAAGATAATATAATAATATAATATTTAATATTATAATAAAAATATAATAATATATTAACAAAAGTAATAATAATAGAATAAGAAAAATATAATAGTATAACAATAATATAACTATATAATAATAAAAACATAACAATAAAAATAATATAAGTATACACCTCAAAATGATATCTCTTAGTGTTTATGTAAAAAATCAAGATTATTTAAAATTAATTTTTTAAAAAGCTCTTTAATAGAAAATATATTATTATTTAAATCAAAAGAATTATTAAAAAATATTTTTTTAAAATCTTCAATTTAAAATATACTTTAATATAGTATAACATTATTTTTTATTAGAAAACATATTAATAAAACCAATGGAAAAACAATTTAATGTTATGAATAATTTTACATAAAAGTGTTTTAACTTGTTTAATGGCTACAATTTTTAGTTAATAGCTAGATTTAAGGTTATGTTTTTATGTACAAGCCTCTCTAAATGAATGCCATTGTAAACACCTCTTGACGTAATTAGTCGATTCTAAATTAGAGAAACTATATCAATGTGAATGCAAAAACAAGGATAGAGTCCAATCAACAGAAAAATGTGTTATATCTAAAATAGATACTTTCCAAAATATGCAATCATCACACTCACATCATTTAATCCTTTTCTTTCTCATGGATGCCTTAGAATATTTTTCAAAGAATTATATGAAGTGGTTGAAGTTTTTTATTTGGCATACAAGTTGAATAGACAATTGGGACTATATCATTAGATAATTTCACTCTTGGGCACTAGATTTATATTCCTATCATGATGTTGAAAAACTCTACATCTTCTATGAATAAGAGCATCATGAATTACTTTATACTATTCCTATTCATCTTAGGAAATGCAAAAAGGTTGATACTATTCCTATATGGTGAAGGTAGCATGCATAGGAGCTTCTTGCCTCAATTTTTTCTTTCAAATAGAAAAGCTTCTTGGGTGGGTCATGTTATGCCTTGCATAACCACCCCATTATTATTTGGAACAAAATGGGTCCCCCTAGGAGTTGTTTGTTTTGTCTGTGGTTTTGTTTGGGTCTTAGGAGTTGTTTGTTTTGCTCCTAAGTCTTTTCTTTCTTTTTCTTTTTCGGAAGCGGAGCTAGAACCAAAACTGGACTCTGAAATTTTCCAAAGTTCCTAGTTCAGATTCAGTTCTGACTCTGGATCCGCCCTTTTCCTTTTTGTTTTGTTCTTTGTTTGTCGGTGTGTTTTTCGCTCTTGGGTTGTTTCTCCCTTGGCCCTTTTTTTTGTTTTCCTCGTGTTTTGTTTTTACTCGACCGGAATCAAAGCTGGAGGTGGAATGGAATTTGAAACTTTTAAGTTTCCAATTCATGTTCCCATTTCATTCTGGCTCCGCTCGTCTGCCTTTTTGTTTTCGTTTGTGTTTGGGCTAGGTCTGGTTTTTGTTCCGGCCCCACTTCCCATTGTTTTTGTTGTGCTTGTTTGTTTTGTTTGGGTCTTAGGAGTTGTTCTTTTTACTCCTAAGTCCTTTGCTTTTCTGGTGTTTTTCTGGAAGTAGAACCAGAGCAGAAACTGCACGTAGAACTTTTTACAAAGTTCCAAGTCTGGATTTGGTTCTGGGTCCGCGTCCGCCCTTTTTTCCCTTTCTCTTTTCTTTTCTTGTTGTTGTGTTTTGCACTCTCAGGTCTGTTTCTTCGTTAAGTTGTTTGTCATTTTCCTTGCGTTTTGTTTTTCCCGATCGGAAGCAGAACCAGGATGGGAACCTAACTTGGAACTTTCTAAAAATTCCATATTTTTTTCCTGATCTGACTCCAACTCCGCTAGTTTGCTTTGTGTTGTTTCGTTCGTGTTTGGGTCAGGTCTGATTTATGTTTGAATCACGCTTCCCCTTGTTGCGTTGTTTTCTTTTTTGTTGTTTTTTATTTGTCGGGAGCGGAACTGGAGTTGGAATCGAACCTGGAACTTTGTAAAAAGTTCCAGTTTCAGTTTTCATTCCATCTCTGCCCCCGTTTTCTTTCTGTTGTTTTTTCTTTGTCAGACGCGGGATCAGGTTTGGGGTTCGATAAGGAACTTTTAATAGAAAGAAAATGAGCGTGGAGATGGAATGAAAACCGAAATTGGAACTTTTTACAAAGTTCCAGGGTCGATTCCAACTCCAGTTCCACTCCTCACAAAGAACAAACAATAGAAAGAAAACAACACAACAAGGGGAAGCAGGACCGAAACAAAAATCAGACCCAGCCCAAACACGAACGAAACAACACAAAGAAAACGAGCAAAGTCGAAGTCGGATCAGGAACAGAATCTGGAATTTTTAGAAAGTTACAATTTAGGTTCCCATCCTGGTTTCACTTCCGATCAGGAAAAACAAAATGCAAGGAAAATGACAAACAACTCAACGGAGAAACAGACCCGAGAGTGCAAAACACAACAAAAAGCAAAGAAAAGAGAAAGGGAAAAAAGGACAGACATGGACCTGAAACCAAATCCAGACTTGGAACTTTGTAAAAAAGTTCTAAGTGTAGTTTTCGCTCTAGTTCTGCTTCTGATAGAACACCAAAAAAGAAAAGGACTTAGGAGTAAAAAGAACAACTCCTAAGACCCAAAAAAAACAAACAAGCACAACAAAAACAACGAGAAGCGGGGCCGGAACAAAAACCAAACCTAGCCCAAACACAAACGAAAACAAAAAGGCAGACGAGCGGAGCCGGAATGAAAAGGGAACATGAACTGGAAACTTAAAAGTTCCAAATTCCATTCCACCTTTGGCTCCGATTCCGGTCAAGCAAAAACAAAACATGAGGAAAACAACAAAAAGGTCCAAGGGAGAAACAACCCAAGAGTGTAAAACACACCGACAAACAAAGAATAGAAAAAAAAGAGAAAAGGACAGATCTGGAGTCGGAACTAAGTCCGAACTAGGAACTTTGGAAAAGTTCAGAGTCCAGTTTTGGTTTCGGCTCCACTTCCGACAGAGCAAAAGAAAGAAAAGACTTAGGAGCAAAAAAAACAACTCCTAAGACCCAAACAAACAACTCCTAGGGGGGCCTATTTTGTTCCAACTAATAATGGGGTGGTTATGCAAGGCATAACAAATGGCGAATCGATTGGGAAAATGGTTTACCCATTTTTAAGATACTGAAGAATTCAATCACCCAAAAACTTCTGATTTATGAAACATGTTAACTTAAGTATGATCAAAATATTTAAGTAAATTTAAGCTGGAATCTCAAAATGTAAACCAACATAAACTACTCTTGAATCTAAATGTGAGCATGTATATGGTGCATCCTTCTTTATTTGAGCTTTCTTCACACCTAAACAACTATATCTAAGATCCAAGATACATAGGTTGAGTCCTTTAACTGTCATGCAATGAAATCCTGGGCATTGCTCCGCTACCAGTCAAGCATCCATAGCTTCGATGGAGATACCTCTAGTTCTCTCAAAGCATTGCTCTACTTCCAGTCAGGCATCCATAGCCCGATAGAGACACTTGAATTACCCATGTAGTATTGAGTTTTCCTTTATTTCAGTAATTTTCTCTTTTCTTTGTTTTTTAATAGGCTTCACTTGTGGAAATTATTTTAATAACTCTCTCAATACTCAGACATTACTAGTCTGAAACAAGGGTTGAGAACTATAGTGGATCCTATGATAGCTTTGGGAATCTAATTTTCCACTTGAACCAGAGATATAATCACCCTATCAGGTATAGACCCCAAGCCCGTAGGGTTTTGATACCACCATTGTCACCACCACTTACCCCACCTGGATTTCCACCAAATCCACCTATTCCACCACCTGTCCAACCAGTCCCACCACCACAACCCATGGCATTCTTTGTCAATAATCCCTCACCATTGGGGACTATTGTTGGAGGGATGCATGATCTCCCCAAGAACCCAGAGAGGTTATGTCCTAAGTACATGCATGGAGAATCAAGAAGTGTCGAGGAGCACATACAGGAATTTAAGGATGCCTGTACTCGTGCTCAGGTGGCCCATCATGATGTTGTGTGAAAATTGTTCCCCTACTCATTGGGAGACATGGTATACAATTGGTATCTAAATCTACCCCAAGGGTCTATTCTAAGTTGGACAGACTTGGAAAACGCCTTTATCAATCAGTTTAGGGTCTATGTACATCCTACAATTCTATACCACCAGTTTTCCACAATAAGAAAAGAGCATCACAAACCATTTCCTTTATTCAACACCAGGTTTCAAAGAATGTATCGGAGATTACAGGACCCCTATTTAGTTGCTAAGAACATTTCCATTTTGATGTACTTAAGGGCTATGGATCCTTTGATTGGCCTGTTCTTGAAGAGGACATATAATGCTAATGAAATTGATTCTTTGGCTAAAGTATATCATCTGGCCATCTAGTTGCAACAATAGATAAGTTTGAAATCAGGGAGTCTAGGAGGAGTTCTTCCTCCTATAGGATACCAAATGCCTAGTCCACCCCCTTTATTCAATATGGTCCCAGGGATGTCCTATTCCCAATATGGACCTATGTTTGAATTCCAAGCTTCACCTCCCTTACCATTCTTCACCAATAATCCTCAAGACTCCTCCCAGCAAACTCAAAATTACCAAAATCAAGTTGGAGGATCAAATTTTGTTAATCAACCCTTTGCAGTTAAGACTATAGAAATTGAAAATACTCTCCAACTAACAAAGATGGAGACTCTCAAAAAGACCCTATCTCAGATGTATAACGACATGGCTCAACTTAGACAAAATTCCCCTCAGAACGAGAACCAAGGTTTTTAGAATCGGGGGGGGTATTCTAACCAAAGTTCCAATAAAAAATCCAACCAAAATTATGACACCAACCAGAACACCAATAGGAATTTTTAGAACCAAAACTCCTCTAACCAAAACTATCAAAATCAGAATAGGGGATACAATCAAAGGTCTAACAACAATAGGCCATGGAATATTGGACCCAATAACGGAGGAGTTTCCCACAATTACCAAGTAGGTGATGAGAAGCAACACACTGCTAATGTAGCAGACCTCAACTTTATGACCAATTGGTTTAGGTTACATGATATTGCAGCCCATTCTGAGGTGAATTGCCCGAAGATGGAGAATATGGTTAAAATAGCCCAAGCTGATGCTCCATTTCAAGGGGCATCCAACAAATCTAGTGGATCAACGGATACTACCATGACCTATGATATCTTGGAGGAGGAACTACCATTTCCCAATCAGGAAGAGAATGAAATAGCAGAGGATGCATGCGATGCCCAAGCCTTCCAAACCAAGGGAGGTCATTCCCTTAGAAATCAGAATAGAGGGCCATTCATGACCTCTGCCCCTCCTAATAACATGGTCCCTCCAAACCAGAATGCAAATAATAATCCACCACCACCAAAGGGACCATCATATTTTCAGAATAAAGGTATTCCACCTTCTTTTCCTAAGTATCAGGTGAGGAATGATTATGAGTTTGATATCATTGTAGAGATGCAAAAGAAGAAAAATTCAATGTCATTCTTTGACGTTATGAAGTGGTGCCCTACTCAAAAGGAAATTTTGTTGAAAGCCTTGGAGGAAGCAGACAAGTCAAAAGGGGAAGGAAAGATGACTCCCACTAACGAGATGAATGCGACGCTCTATAAAGGTAATATTGGCACTCTGCCTTTCCTTTTGAGTTTAAGAATTTTTGGAAAGAATCTACATAACTGTCTATTAGATTCTGGGGCGTCGAGAAATGTCATGCCCTTTTCAATTTGTAAGAAGTTAGGTCAGAGTCCACTCCAGACTAACAAGAAAGTTATTCAATTGGATAAAACGGAAGTAAATGTGGTAGGAGAGCTTAAAAATATCCATGTACAAATTGGATATGATCCAAGGATCCAAACTCATATGGATATCCATGTTGTAGATATCCCAGAAACCTATGGTATGCTCTTGAGCAGAGATTTAATGAAGAGTATTGGGGGATATTTGTCCTTGGATTTCTCACACATGTGGCTACCCTGGAAAGGGATTGCAACCCAAATCAGAATAGAAAGCAAGCCTAGGCTCAAACACATGATCACCGAGTATGATTCCCCTAACAAGGTGGCCTATTTTGAAACTGAGATAGGAGTTTACAAACAAGAGGAAATCATGACTTTTTCTATGCTTCATTTTGATGATCTATTGCCTCTAGAACAAACTGACCTGATGACCACAGTTAACCAGTAAGTCCTAATTCAAAAGTTACAACAAGATAGGTTGTTGCTTGGAGAAGAGGCTGACTTGTGGAGCCTATTGATTCCCAATTGGTGTAGAGTCCATTACCAAAATCATTGTGAGTTAACTTGTCAACCTTGCATAGACATTTTAAACCTTGTATCCTTAGTTGAAGAAACTTGTGAGTGTCAACCTCATACTCCCACCAATAAATTTCCATTTGAAGCAAAAGATGCAATCATTCTTATGAGAGCCAGTCTTGCTCAACAAGAATCATCTTCCCAACTCGAGCAGACTCAGGCTCTATGCTCTAAACTACAAAGAGAGACTAAGGAATATCAATCTTTTCCAATTACACCTACCCCAGATACCCTTCCAATTCCCAAGGCATTGGTCAATAATGTGTTAAAACGTGATCTGAAACAAGAGGAGATTCAGGAATCAAGTTCTAAACAAATTTTGAATCCAGGAGAACCTTCTGGTGAACCATGCCCCAATTACCTTTAAAACTTGATGAACAACACCAGTCCAAGCTGCCACGTGCTTCTAGCAAGCAAATACCTGTGGCCCTAAAGAAGAAAGAGATCCTAGCTCCAGATCAATTATGGAGTCTAAAGTTTGATGGCTCTAAGTCCAAGTCAGGAAGTGGAGCAGGGATAGAATTAACTAACCTAAAGGGGAAGACTTACTTAAAAGCTTCTTACAGGTTACAATTTGGTTGCACAAACAATGTGGCCGAGTATGAAGCACTTGCTCGAGGTCTGATTTTTTTCCATCAGAAAAAGGTCACATCTCTCATGGTTATGGGAGATTCTGAAGTAATTATCAAGCAGGTCTGTAGCCAATATACTTGTCATAATAAAATATTGGTTGCCTACAAAAATAGAGTTTGGAATCTGCTTGAGGACTTTGACACTTTTGGAATCACTTTGATTCCTAGGGAACAAAATCAGATTGCAGATGTTGTGGCAGTCACTACTAGTACTCTGGAGCCTATGCAGGACTCCAAGTTGAAAAGATTTTTAGTGGAACTAGTCTCAATCCCAACAGTACCGGATAATGTCTGAAACTTTTAGGTCTTCGATGATGACCAAAACATACTCGCCTATTTGGCAAGTTCTGATGTCTTCGAAGGACAATTCATAGATGAATTGGATAGAGATCAGGGAGAATGGGACCTTGAAGGTTGTGATACTGAAGGAATAATGAATTTGAAAAATAATAGCATTCCCAAGGGGATGGTAGCTTTAGAAAGAATATTTGACTCTGATCCTCGGGCTCACGAGAGAGTGCCAACTCAAAGTGATGGAGGGAAGTACAAATCTATTAATTTGGCTTATTCAGGTCCCGAAAGAATTTTCTTAATAGGCAAGACTTGCCCTGAGGAGATCAGAAATGAAATAGTCAAGGTGTTAAAAGAAGACATTGCAGAAATTGCCTGGAGTTATGAAGATTTAAAGACTTTTGACACCTCTGCGATCACGCATATAATACCTCTGAAGCCAGAAGCGAAGCCCTTCTGTCAAAAGCAGTGCCCGGTGAATGGTTTGATCGAGCCATTAATATAGAAGGAAGTGCAAAAGCTTTTGTCAGGAAGAATCATCTTCCCAGTATGGCACTCTACTTGGGTTGCCAATTTAGTTCCAATACGTAAGAAAAGTGGGGAGATCAGACTATGTGTTGACTTCAAGAAACCTCAACAAAGCTTCTGAGAAGGATAACTATCCATTTCCTTCTCTTGATGAGGTATTACAAACTTTCAACGGATCTCAGATGATGTCATTCTTGGATGGCTATTCTGGGTATAACCAAGTGTTGGTCAGCCATGAGGACAAAATGAAGATTGCCTTCACTACTAAGTGGGGGACATTTTCCTATTGCAGAATGCCATTTGGACTAATCAACGCTGGAGCTACATTCCAGCATGCAATGGACGTAGCATTCAAGGATATAATAGGTAAGTGTATCATAATCTATGTAGATGACTTGACTATTTTCTCTAAAAACAAGAAGGACCATGCTGTTGATTTAGCAAAAATCCTTAAGAGATGTATCAGCTATGGAGTATCCCTAAATCCCAAGAAATGTGTCTTTGGAGTTTCTGAAGGGAAACTTTTAGGGCATGTGATATTAGAAAGGGGAATATCCATAGACCCTGATAGAGTTGAGGCTATCTTGAAACTGACCATGCCAGGTAGTAAAAAGGAGATGAGATCCTTCTTTGGAAGGATTAATTTTGTAAGAAAGTTTATAACGGGATTTGAGGAAATTGTGAAGCCACTAAATGAGATGATGAAGAAAGATGCAAAAATAGAATGGAGCAATGAGGCTAAATCTTCTTTCTCACATATTAGACAATCAATATCTGAGGCACCAGTCTTGACTAGCCCAGATTATCTAAAGCCCTTCTACATTTATTCCTTCGCATCTGACCATTCATGTGCAGTTGTTCTAACACAGTGAAGAGGAGAGGGAGATGACAGGCCAATCGCTTTCATGAGCTCCTCGTTCAAAAATGCAAAGATCGGATACCCACCTCTTGAGAAGCAAGCCTTTGCATTGGTCTGAGCGGTAAAGAAATTCAGACATTACATTCTCAAGAGTCAGGTTGTTGTCATAGTTCCTGACCCAGTTGTCAAATCTTTACTTATGCAGAGTGAGTTAGGGGAGAGAAGAAGGAAATGGATGGCTATTTTGCAAGAATTTTATCTAGAGATCCATCCAATGAAGCTTGTCTGAGGAAAGGGTTTGTCAAAAGCTATGGCAGATGTTCACGGGAGTCTCACTTGTCAGCAGTATACTGTGCAATCTTTCACGAAGGATCCATGGTACACATATTTGATTTTCTTCCTCCTTAACAACAAATTCCCTAAGGGGATGAATGCAACTCAAAGGAGAGCATTGAGGATGAAGAGTGCTCATTTCATGCTCAAAGGAGGTGCCTTATACCGAAGGAATTACGAGGGAGTTTACCTACGATGTTTAGATCAGCAAGAAGCCAAGCATGCTATTGCTGAATTTCACAGAAGACATGGCACCGAGCATGGATCAGCGGATTCACTGGCACATCAAATCCTCAGGTTAGTATATTATTGGCCCCACGTGTTTAGGGATGCGCATCAACATGTTAGAACATGCCACACATGCCAGACCTCTACACCCAAGGAGCGTAACCCTGCAATACCCTTGCAACTAGTTTATGAGGTAAGACCATTTGCCTAGTGGGATCTGGATTTTGTAGGGGTAATTAATCCTAACTCTTCTACAGGACATAAGTTTATCTTAATAGCTACAGACTACTACACGCATTGGATTGAGGCTCAGCCATGCAAAAATAGCACCACAGAGGTGGTGATCAGATTTCTTAATGACAACATTATTACCAGGTTTGGAGTACCCTTTGCCCTGGTATGTGATAATGGCCCCACTTTTTTATCTGTTGAATTTATACAATGGGACTATGAGCATAAAATAATTTTGAAATATTCATCCAATTATTACCCACAGGGAAATGGTGTAGCGGAGTCTACCAATAAGAACCTGTTGGAGGTAATAAAGAAATTGTTAGTAAACAATCCTAGGGACTGGCATACCTACTTGAGATTTTCCTTATGGGAAAATCAAACCCATATTAAGTTTGCTCTAGGAAATTCCCCCTTTAAATTAGTCTGTGGCCAAGAGCCGATTTTCCCCATACATTTGCAGATACCTGTTCTCACATTTATGCAAGAGTTTTATACAAAGGATGATCAGATTGAGGTAAGACTAAATAAAATTTTAAGCATGGAAGAACAGAGAGATGCTTCTCTACAGTAGTTCTTCAAACATCAGGCTGTTGTCAAATGTTGGTTTGACAAAAGAGCTAAGATTAAGGCATTCAGGATATCAGACCTGGTGTTATTGTGGGATAAGGCTAAAGAGAAAAAGGGTGATCACCAAAAATTTGATAGACTCTGGTTGGTTCCATACCAAATAGCGGAGATCTTGGGTGAAAACACTTTTCGCTTGACCACCTTGACAGGAGAACCTGTTCCATTGCCAGTTAATGGACAGTTTCTCAAGCATTACTTTGATTTCGTAAAGGTTTGAGTTATGAATTAATTGTATATATGTATTTTGTGTAATTATTTGTTATTTGTTTCTGTTGGTTGTTGGTTTGTTTGTTCTCTCTTTCTCTTTGTTTCTTTTTGTTGTTTTGTGTTTGTTTTTGTCTTCTTCTTTGGGGACTCTCTTTTCTTTCCAGCTTGAAATATAGGGGTTGTTATTTAGAGTATGCCATAGGCACTAGGAGAGAAATTGATTTTGGAATTTTTATGCATATATGTCAAGAGATTTCGTTCTAAAACTTATGTCTTATGGTCATTTAAGCATTAGTTTGAAAGCCTATTAAGAGTAAGGTATATTATAGATAACTTCATGAACTATCATTGAAATTTGTCACAAAATAGATAAAACATCTGACTAAAAGGGGCCTATTCATCTCAGGGTGATTATATCGTTGCTTCAAGTGAAAAATTAGATTCCCAAAGTTGTCATTGGATCCACTATAGTTCTCAACCCCTATTTCAGACTAGTAATGTTTGAGTATTGAGAGAGTTATTAAAAGAATTTCCACAAGTGAAGCCTGTTAAAAAAAAAAAAAGAGAAAATTACTGAAATAAAGGAAAACTCAATACTACATGGGTAATTCAAGTATCTCTATTAGGGCTATGGACTCCTGACTAGCAGTAGAGCAATGCTTTGAGAGAACTAGAGGTATCTCCGTCGAAGCTATGGACGCTTGACTGGAAGCGGAGCAATGCCCAGGATTTCATTGCACTACGGTTAAAGGACTCAACCTATGTAGCTTGGATCTTAGATATAGTTGTTTAGGTGTGAAGAAAGCTCAAATAAACAAGGATGCACCATATACATGCACACACTCAGATTCAAGAGTAGTTTATGTTGGTTTACATTTTGAGATTTCAGCTCAACTTTACTTAAATATTTTGATCATACTTAAGTTAACATGTTTCATAAATTAGAAGTTTTTGGGTGACTGAATTCTTCAGTATCTTAAAAATGGGTAAACCATTTTCCCAGCCGAGTTGCCATTTGTTATGCCTTGCATAACCACCCCATTATTAGTTGGAACAAAATGGGTCCCCCTAGGATTTGTTTGTTTTTTCTGTGGTTTTGTTTGGGTCTTAGGAGTTGTTTGTTTTGCTCCTAAGTATTTTCTTTCTTTTGCTTTGTTGGAAGCAGAACCGAAACAAAAACTAGACTCTGAAATTTTCCAAAGTTCCTAGTTCGGATTCAATTCAGACTCCGGATCTGCCCTTTTCTCTTTTTGTTTTATTCTTTGTTTGTCAGTATGTTTTCCGCTCTTGGGTTGTTTCTCCCTTGGCCCTTTTTGTTGTTTTCCTCGTATTTTGTTTTTGCCCGACTGGAATTGGAGTCGAAGGTGGAATGGAATTTGAAACTTTTAAGTTTCCAGTTCATGTTCTTGTTTCATTCTGGCTTCACTCATCTTCCTTTTTGTTTTCATTTGTGTTTGGGCTAGGTCTGGTTTTTGTTCTGACCCCGCTTCTCATTGTTTTTGTTGTGCTTGTTTGTTCTTTTTGGGTCTTAGGAGTTGTTCTTTTTACTCCTAAGTCCTTTGCTTTTCTGGTGTTCTGCCAAAAGCGGAACCAGAGTGAAAACTACACTTAGAACTTTTTACAAAGTTCCAAGTCTAGATTTGGTTCTGGGTCCACGTCCGCCCTTTTTTTCCTTTCTCTTTTATTTGCTTGTTGTTGTGTTTTGCACTCGGGTATGTTTCTCTGTTGAGTTGTTTTTCGTTTTCCTTGCATTTTTTTTTCCCGACCGGAAGCGGAACCGAGATGGGAACCTAACTTGGAACTTTCTTAAAATTCTATATTTTTTTCCTGATCTGACTCTGACTCCGCTCACTTGCTTTGTGTTGTTTCGTTCGTGTTTGGGCCAGGTCTAATTTATGTTTCAGTCTCGCTTCCCCTTGTTACATTGTTTTCTTTATGTTGTTTGTTCTTTGTCAGGAGCGGAACTAGAGTTGGAATCGAACCTGGAACTTTGTAAAAAGTTCCAGTTTCGGTTTTCGTTCCGTCTCTACCCCCATTTTCTTTCTGTTGTTTGTTCTTTGTCAGACACGAGACCGGGTTTGGGGTTCGATAAGGAACTTGTAAAAATTTTCTTGTCTCGTTCCAAATCTAGGTCCGCATCCGCCTTATCTTTGGTGCCCACGAGAGTTAACTGATTGATGTGTTGTTTGCTCCGCCTCTAACCTACCCCATTAATGGCATTAATTGTCACCTCCTCATACACGCGAATTGTTTTTAAATCCTAATTGTGTTTAATTGACTCATTATCTTAAGTTATTCAAAGTGTTTAAGCAAGCCAGAGCCAGAAGAACTTCGACAGGGGTGATTTGATTATGGAGGTGTGTTGTGGAGTGAATCTTTAACCAGTTTCCTTCCTTCCTCGTGGGAATTTTGAGGTAGGGTGTTGTTTCTTTTCGTTTGTCATTTTTTTTGATGTCGCTATCACGGTAGGTGGCTTTACTGTGCCTTATTTCATTTTTGGGTTTTCGTTATAGGGTTTTTTGTACTTTAAATGTTGATTAAATCAGTTTGGAAACCCTTCTCATCTTTGTTCCATGTCAACTCTATTATTCTTGTGAGGGGATTGTGATGCCCTAAATTTTAGTTGATGTATTAGGTAAACTGGGGTTTTCTCAATAAACCCTTACAAAATGGGTTCCTTTGCTTTCTAATTTGGTCTTCGTACGATTTGGGTGTGGGGGTTAAGCCCTTTATTTTGGTTTTTCTACCAATCCATGTGACTCGGGTCTTCTAATCCATGAGACCGTGTCATGAAAATGTTGTTATTGGTAAAACTAGCGGGAGCGGGCTCAGGATCAAACTCGTCCCGATGATGTTTTTCATTAAGGTTCATTCCTACAACAACTCTGCTTTCGTTTCTTAATAATTTTGGTCTTCAAGATTTGCTCGTGATCGGAACCAGAGCCGAATTGGAAACTAAATTTGAAACTAGTAATTAGTTTCTGATTCAATTTTTTGTTCTGATCCCGACTCCAATCCAGCCCGGTTCCAGTTTTTGTCCTAATGCCTGTTCTGATCCCACCAATGTTGAAGACTGTTTTATGTCCTTGGTGCTTCTGTGGCTCCGCCTCCAACAAAGGATGAAGTTTGGAAATTTTTAAATGTTGTTCCAAAAGGATGGAGGTAGGTAGTGACTGATGTATTGATTTCTATGTTTTGATCATCTAATACAAGAATTTATTGCAGAATGATAAAATGTCTGGAGCATCAGAAGAGGCTTCCCAAAGAAGCCAATCTATAGAAACTTCAAGGTAGGAGGCTAGGTCGAAGAAGATTAAAGTGGAGCAGCTCCCCTACACATTGAGGTGTAAACATAAAGAAGCTACCCTCACCGCTAGCAAGGTTGATGATTGGTTGGATGGACCTAATGTGGATACTCTTCAGAAAAAAATTTCCAATTATGATGAGTACATCCTTGAGCATGCAACGCAGAAGTGATCTGGCTCTCTTCACTAGACACAACATCTCCTTTTATCCTCTTTTGCAGGGCTTTGATGTGGATTCAACTCCAGTTCACTCCTTTAGTTCCATCTTCTTTGTTGGATATTAGAATTTGTGCAACATTTTGCTCCGGCCTTCTAGCTCAAAAGAACAACAATTTAGTTTCATCAGCAGTTCTTGTTCCTTAATTTATGGATCTGGATTCTAAATTGGGAGGAATTCGTGCATGTTTGGCCTATATGTATTATTTGGTTCCATTTTGTAAAGGTCGGCTAATTGAAGAAAGATTAGCCACCTGATGATAGTAGACAGAAATAGTCTTAGGTTTTTCATAATTGTTAAGCAGATACTCTGGAATTTCTTGAGTAAATTTAGATATAGTTTTACAGCTTTATACAAGTTTCATGTTATCAAGTTGGACTTATTTGATGATTTTAATGACATATAATCAATCCATATGCCAGTGATTTGTTGTGCCTAAGTGTTTCTTATTTGATGAAAGTCAATAGAAGGAATTGGATTTATGATTATCTCATTAGGTTATCTGTGAATTAAGTTATTGTTATATCTATTTGATCTGTGTTTAATGATGAGTGAATGGTTTGTTTTGAAGTAAAGTTTAGTGAATGGTGATGGTATTGAATTAGCACTATGGATGTATGCAGTTGTATGTTTTATTCTGTGGATTGTATCTTGCTGTAGTTGTGGTTAGGTGAATGAACACTCATTATTGATATACATGTCTTGATATTAAGTAGTTTTATTCATTTTCTTCTGGTTTTAAAGCTCTGGTCTATCTTTTTCTTTTTATTTAAAACCCCCAAAACTTAGATTAGTTGACTTCATGTAGTTTTTTTCGTTGTTACCAGCAAAGGCCCCTTGCAAATTACAGTTACATTGACCGTTGAGTGATATCAGCACAGTTGAGAACCAACTACTAGGACCTTGGGAGTTAGATGGCTACATGTTATCTTTCTTTTTTAGGAGAAATAGAATAGTAATATTACGTTTAATGTTGTTGTGTTGTTTTGACCATCAACGGGTCCCTAAGTCCAATGTTAATCTATTAGATCTCAATGTGAGTGATCTAGTGTCTATGGTGCACTAAGTTGTTATCTTTTGAAGAACCAAGTTATGGTTATATTATAGATTAGTGTTTTGCATAACTTGAGAGTATGATAATGATTATATTATGGTATCAATTTTAGCATGCTTTAATATTTGCTAGTTGATTTTACACAAATTTCAAATTCACATTTTCCTAATCAATCTCTTTATCTTTAAATAGAACGTTGAAATATATTTTTTGTTGGAGAATCAAGAATATATAATTTAGTAAAATAGGATATAGTGCCTTATATTATTTTTTGGGTTCTTATTTATGATCAAATAAATACTTTAGATATACTAAATTTGGTATGTTATCTTGGATCAACTTGAAACCTAAAAGCATAACCTTATTATTATTTATTTTATATCCTTAAGGGATGTTGTCATCTTGGATGTTAAGACAATCATTACCTCTAAAATAAGAGCATATACATTCTCACATAAGACCTTGTCATAAGTCTACACTCAAATTTGACTTAATTACCTTATGTCTAGTGTTTTGTTGAATGTAATGACTTATGTTAACCAAGTTAACAACCTATAAATACTGTAAAAAATATTTAGATGCATAAGGTAAATATAGATAAGAATTGAAACTTTAGAAATGTACAAGAATAACATAAGTTCCTTCTTTATATGAAAAACATACTATATGTTAAATATGTCCCAACACCTAATTGGATATCTATTCATACATGTGTAATCATACTTTTTAGGAATATATATGTGTGTGTGTGTGTGTGTGTGTGTGTGTGTGTGTGTGTGTGTGTGTGTATGTATATATATATATATATATATTAATTAAAGGGGTAAAAACTTTATTGAACCAGAAAATCAATAGAAAGAAAAAGAGTACAACAGACCCACCAAGGGCCAAAGGTCCAAAATTGAGCCATCAAGAAACCCTCAAGAAACATCTAATATCCTCCATAACCAGATCCTCCAACAACTATGAAAGGTCCTCCAGAAGGCTTCTCCAGTCTTCCACATTCCAATTCCCCATCTGCTTAGATGCCCATTTAGCCAACCCATCAACCAACTTATTCCATTCATGAGGGATATGGAAAAAATGATAGAATCCAAATCCCCACCCAGAGAAATAATTTGATTGACCACCAAGGTAGCAAGGCCAGTTTCCAATTCACACCATCCAAATGACGCTTATTCAATACATCAATTACAATCTAGGAATCAGACTCACATATTATCCTTCTCCAACTAAGGGAACAAGCTCGTTTCAACACCAAAAGAATAGACAAATCCTCTATAAATTTGTTGGTTTGTTGACCTTATAAATAGAAAAAAGAATTCAACCACCCCATAACTATCTCTATCAATGCCACCAACCCTAGCATGCCCAAGATTACCCCTAGAAGATTCATCGGTGTTGATTGTTAACACCCCATGAGGAGGGGGTCTCCAATACCCACACCTCTAGATCTTCCCTCTAGCAAGTCGCCTTGACCTAGGTCAGGGACCACTCCTATCATAATCAACAAGCCCCAAAGTCTTGACCACCCCCATATCACCTAAATCCATAAGGATGGACAAGTCACATTTAGCCACAAGAGTCTCTTGAAGAATCTCCAAGATTCTCAACCATAACTGTCACACCTGAAGCTTCTTATCTAAAAAAATCCTACGGTTGAGTTCCAACCAGATACTCCAAATAATCAAGTTGGGACCAAATTTACAAGCAACAAGAAGGAAAGAGGACTTAGTTGGAAGCTTCCCCAACCCAATCCAAAATTCATCCAAAGAAGATTTGTGTCTACATGGTTGGTTCCAAACACCCTACCAAGAATGCCAAATCATTCTAGCAAAGGGACACTAAAAAAATAGATGTGAAGCACACTCTTCATTGAAGTTGCACATAACACACATAGAGGGACCCTAAAATCCCCTCCTCCAAAGATTCTCCCAAGTGAGGCACTTATTTTGCACCACAAGCCAAGAGAAGAAATTGCACTTAGGCCAAGAGAACTTATTCCAAACCTGTTTCCACCAAGGGCAATCAACACACCTAAAAATTTGTTTGTCTAGCACTTGGTAGCCAAAGGCAACTAAGAAATTACCTTTCGAGTCAATCCCCCAAGCGAGAACATCCCTCTCCAGAAGAGAATTGTAAACCCTTCACACTAGAATATTAGCTAGCTCATGTCACTCCTCCATTGAGCCCCCTGAAGGCCACTCACGATGGTCCTTCCACCTATACAAGGTAACCTAGTCAAGAACTTGAGCGGTCTTGAAATCCTCCATTTTTCACCAACCAACATCAAGAAAAATCCTACATAGAGCCTACAAATGAGGGAGCCTTGACATAATATGGGATGCCCGTCCCAAGAGTAAAACTAGAAAAGAGATTCCAAGCCTTTGTTACAAATCCAAAACAACCCTTGCTTAATAAGCTTGGCTCCCCTTTTAAGAGTACCCCAAATCATAGAACACTTTCCCAGAAGATTGAATCTAGGAACATCAACAATCTCCACCTCCCTCAAGTATTTTGAAGTGAGGATGTTGACCCAATTATGATATTGTTGAGAGCACCATCACCAATACAAACTTATTGCTAGAGCCTGCCCATTTAGATCAACCCATCGCAACCCAAGCCCACCTTCTTGTTTCAACCTACATATAGTATCCCAATTAACCAGGCTCCACTTCATCGAGAGGAGATTAATAGACCATATAAACTATCGAGTAAGACTCTCAAATTATTTGATAAAACTGAATGAGGAAGAAAGCACAAAGCACTTGTACAAAGGAAGTGCTTGAACCACCGAATTCAAAAGAGTCACTCTACCAGCAATAGAAAGCCACCTACAAGTCCAATGACTACCTTTTTTGTGGAACTTATCAATAACATCCTGCCAAAACTTCCTAGGGAGCGATCGAACAATAAGAGGAATACCAAGATAAACAAAGGGAAGCAAGCTCGTCAAGAATCTGAGAATTCTAGCAATTCTCCTCTGAATAAGCTTTGGAGTATTAAAGAAATAGATGAAATAATTACCATCATTGATAATTTGTCTCAAATCTACAAAATAAATATCTAGATCTAATCTCAAGTTGATAGCCTCCTTGACTCTAGCCAAACCCATCAGGAGCGCAGTGTCATCCATAAACTAAAGATGAAATTGAGGTGGTACATTATTACCCCAACACCAACCCTAAATTAGACCAAGCTCCACACGAGATTTAATAAACCTCCCTAATCCTCCAACCATTAAGATAAACAAGTAGGGGGACAAGGGGTCACCTTTCTGAAGGCCCCTAGATGCACCAAAAATCTCAGAAGGCTCACCATTGATTAGCACAAGGAAGGAAGAATAGGTGACACAACTCATAACCCACTCAATCCAATCATCACCAAACCCAAAAGCCTATAGGATCTTGGAAAGGAATGCCCATTTAACATGATCATAAGCTTTGGCCATATCAAGCTTGATAAACATTGCCTTTTCTTTAGAGGAGGCCAAGGAATGGACAACTTTTGCTTTTGCTACAATAACAATCCCATCAAGAATCTACCTACCAACAATAAACCGCCCTACTCCTCAAAAATAACCCTACGCAACCACAACTTGAGATGTTCTGCAATCAACTTAGTGGTAATTTTTTACACCACATTACATAAGGCAATTGGTCTAAAGAGATTCAGATAATTGGCTCCTTATTTTTTAGGAATAAGAGAAAGAAAAGTAGCATTCATGGCTCTTAGCAACTACTTGTTCCTATGAGATTCCTAAACAACCCTAAGAAGATCCAACTTGATAACCTCTCATAACTCCTGAAAGAACTAAGATGGAAAACCATCAGGCCCCAGGGCCTTTCCCTTCTTCATTAAGAACACTGTATCCTCCAATTCATTCATGGAGATAGGTTTGATTAGGGAATCATTCATTTCATTAGAAACCAAAGAAGGTATACAGTCTAGAATTAGAGCTTCTTCCTCAGAGGAAAGAGGGGAGTCCTTAGTGAACAAAGAGGAAAAGAACCAAACAATCTCTTTTGAAATCTCACCAAAGGAAGAAAGGAGATTCCCCTTAGAGGACCTAAGAGAGGAGATTAGATTTCCCTACCTTCTATCCTTAACGAAATTGTGAAAAAAGGAAGTGTTTCTATCACCTTCCTGGAGCCAATCAATACAGGAATTTTTCTTCCAAAAAATTTCCTCTCGCAGCTCCCATTCCTCCACCTCCTTTAAATTTGTCGCTTTGTGCTTATTGTTTTCCTCAGTAAGACCGTGGTCCTGAATTTGACTAGTAATGGATTCCAAGTGGGCTTGAGCTGACTTTTTTGTATGAAATACATTACCAAAGTGATGCCTATTCCATCATTTCAACATATATTTAACATATTGAAGCCTCTTGGTGAAGGTATACATAGCAGTGCCATGAGTTGGCTTCCCATTTCTCCACCAAACAGGAATAAGGTCATGAAGTGACGAATCCCGAAGCCACATTAGTTGAAATCTAAAAGATTTCCTTTTGGAGTATCTAGAAAAGAAAGCAAAGAGTTTGATTGGCTAATGATCAAATCCTCTGCAATATAAAATCTCTGAGCTATTCATCCAACTTTCACCAACCCAAAAGATGGAAACCAAGAACTTGTCCAACCTTTCAGAAATAACAACTTCCCCACTTCTCCTTTTATTCCATGTAAACATTCCATTGTTAGGGTTGATATCAACCAGGTTCAAGAAAGCAACATTGTCCCTCAAAAGCTCCAAAGAGATTTCTAGATGGAAAATTCCACCACACCTCTCTTCTAGCAAAAGAATAGCATTGAAATCCCCTGCCAAAATCTAGGGAAGATAAGGAGCAAGAGAGAACACAAATATAACATGAGATTATAGCAAAGACTTACCTAAAAGATCAATTGGAGCATAGATGTTACAAAGAAGAATAACCTCACTAGACTCCAGACAAGAAGTAGCAAGAGAAATGGATTTCCTACTAGAGAGCCACCAAATAGGAACAACTCTACATAGATCCCACAAACAAGCAACCCCCTAAAACTACCTTGCACCCCCACACACTAGCATTGACCTCTACCCCAAATCTTAGAGGCCAAATTCAACATACTATCAACAGACAACTTAGTATCTTGAAGAAAGAAAAATTCAAGAGAATGAACATGAATCAACTCGTGCATAGCCTTTTGTTTAAGGATGTTATTCATACCCCTTACATTCGAAGATAAAACAATCATCTTTGAGGTTGGGATAAGTGAGAATCAATGGTTCTCACCAATCCAAACTCCACCAAAGTCTCACCAATTAACTTTACCTTCTCATGATCCTTCTTTTGTCCAACCTTAGGAGGTTTCTCAAGAGCCCCCTTTTTGGGGAGTTTTTCCATAGCCCAAGATAGGAGGAGAAGCTTTACTTTTTCCAATGTCAACAACCTCCTCTACACTATGTCCAAAGCTAGGTAGAAATGATCATTCTTTAACCTCTGATAGCACAAGATCCCCCACCTGCTCGGGAGTAGAGGGAGGAAGATATGTGCCCTTCTGAGCATCATGATCCCCCAACTGAGAGGAAATGAGATTAATGTTTGCCTAATTTTTTAAATGAGCCTCATCTAGAACACCATCTGACACATGCATACCCAAGGGAACCCCTTCTTCTTGAGCCAAATCATTAAGGACATCAAATATGCTAAAGGTCTCATCCTCCTTTCTATCTCTAAGGGTTCACTTTTGGCCCCTGGCTTATCAACCAACACCTCTTGCATTGGATCTTTCCCTTTATCTTTCTTCGATGCAGCATCTGTGGGATCATTAATCACACTAGTAGCATGAGTGAACCTAGGGAACTTCCATTGTAAGTGGCCATATTCATGGCATATCTGACAACAAAAAGGAAAAGCCTTGTAATCCAGCTGTTGAGTCCAAGAGGAGGACCCAACACAAATTTCCACAAAATCTAGTAGTAGATTATTTAATTAAATTTTAATGCACACATGAGCAATATAAATTACCCTTTTAGTCAGTGTTTTTTGTGAAGGTCTAATAGGCTTTTCGAGCAATAGGGAAACCATCTACAAATATCACTTCTCCAAAACTCTAGTGTTAGACGCGGGAGATGCACCCAAACAAGTACCCTAGAGGGGAGCTCCTCTGTAGAGTTGAAGCATGCATGCCATGGTTTAATGAAAAGACCCACCCAATTGTAGAAATATGGACCACCCTCAAAATCCCTATTTTTGTCTGATAAACAAGAGAAACCTACCATGAAAAAATTATTAGCAACCAACATAATTTCAAAGTCACCTTCAAGATTCTACGCCCTTCGAACCCATGATTCTAGAAAAGGGAGCGACATTTGCATCCACACAAATTTGCAAATTAAAACATGGTTTCTCAAATATTCCATATCCTCATCCACCAAATCTGATTGAATCACTAAAACCGAGGGGTCTTGAGATTGCTCCAAACAACCATTCACTTTTTTCATTTTAAACACGCTAGTCTTTGAAGAACCCTCATCATGTTTAGCCATGTTCAAGCGATCCAACCCTCCATCCAGAACAAGAGATGAAAGATTAGGCCTATTCAAGGCCCCACAAAGTGTCATGCAAGGAAAAAAACTGATCTCCCCACATGCACCACAAAACTCACATATGGACAAAAATAGTTTAAGCACGATGGATCTTTATGGAAACAAAAGAAAGCAAAATAAAGGAGAAATCATGCCTCTAAACTAGCCTATAACCAGATGAGAGGCAACAAAAACATAGAAGAAAATAGATAACATAAGACCCACTCCAAAAGATGAGATAGACCCCTACAAAGGAAGGCACACCACATATAAAGCACAACAAATAGAAAGTGAGAAAATGATCCCTATGAACCCCCTTGGCCACAACCCAAGAAAGTTGGCAATCACCCCTAAATGCAGCAAGGAAGTTGCTCATGCAACAGAAAGCGCACAACTAGGGTATCGAAACCCTAGCTCGCACCCATGCTACACAATCATTCGACATCCTCCCTTACTATATGCTTCCTTCTAGGAAAAAATATATTTAAATACCAAAAAGTTTACAATTTTCTCCTATATGGCACATCAATAGATTGAGACTGGTTGATTGTGTCCCCTTGTTGCATATTAATCCTCTAAAATTTCTTGGTTATAAAGCACCTACTTATAATGGGTGGCTACTGCCCTAATAAATTGTTGTGGGAGCAAGCCTAGAAAGGATAGCTCATCGATTGCTTTTTTTTGGATAATTACTATATGATTAGTAGCATGACTATTTTTTTCTTG
Source organism: Sequoia sempervirens (assembly GCA_007258455.2). NCBI lineage: Eukaryota > Viridiplantae > Streptophyta > Pinopsida > Cupressales > Cupressaceae > Sequoia > Sequoia sempervirens. Next base: position 31,863,005 of record VDFB02000020.1, read on the forward strand.
AAAAGAAAAATGATAAATTATTCATACTTATGTTCATGAAAATATCTTATGATCTCCTTGCTAATGATCATTAGATTATTTTGTAGATTTATGCTCATTGGGAATTAACAAATGCATAATAAAAAATATTTTTCTACACAAAATCAAATTTATTTGATTATTATGCTACTTACTATGTTGTTGATTCTATTTATAGGAAATATACCATAGGTTATGTATTCAAAATAAATGGTGTAGGTTCTCTTACATGGATGGTGTAATACTTTTACAAAAGCTATCTTCTATGGTTTTTTATCAAAACCCAAAATAAAAAAAGTAGTTCTTGAAGAATCAATGTGGCTTTGAAGATTAATGGAATAGCTTCAAATGGATACTTATAAAAGTACCACCTAACTATTTGATAACTAGATATATTTTACTCTTAGCAAAGAATATTATTTCCAAAAAGAGAAAAGCATATTGAAGATCATGGGCATCTCAATCAAGTGAAATTATTCCATCATAAAAGTTCTACTTGGGTGAAAATATTTTATCATAAAAGTTCTCTCCAATTCTATTAAAAAAAAATTAAATCATATAAATTCTCTTCGGATCTATTGAATCAAATGTAAGTTATGAGCAAGAAGAAAAATATTGAAATTTTAGCAATCACTTATCAAAACCTTTGTGCAGTGATTGGCCTTAGGCAATTCCATTGAGGGGGAGTGTGAATAACACCACCTCATGGATAAATCCTAAATATAATACCTAACAAGCATAATATAAGACCTCTAGGCATTATATGCTTCAAATTCAAATAAATGATTAGCCTTAGGTGATGCCATTGAGGGGGAGTGTGCATGTCAATGCCACCACCTAGTGGCTTAAATCCTAGACATGTATAAGTCCTATGAGCATCTATTAAATTTCTTCTCTCTATAAACCTTTCACTTATAAAAGCATTGTATTAATTCCTACAGGAACATTGTATTAAGTCCTACAAGAACTATGTAGTGAACCTGGGGTGAGGTTGATTTGAGGAGACTCGAGCTCCAATAAAAATATTTATAAGACCTCATATATACATAACATCATTTTTAAAACACTAGGATTAAAAATTATGACAATATGACTTTTATGTAGTGCAAAATGCATGGCTTTTATTTTGGCATATATTTATGTCCAATTTATCATTGTCAAATAAGACCTACGTTACTGGGGTACTTAATTTTTTTTAATGGAAATTGACATGTGATGCCCCCTACTAACATTAAGGGGGAATGTTAGAACATAATGTTATTAGGGGCCATACCCTTATAACATTTATATTATGTTCTAATATAAGATTTTTAAACCTTATATATTATATGCTTTATTAAGCATACCCCATTTGAAATAATTATAGTCTAATAACTATTAATTATTTATAAATGGTTATTTTCAATAGGTGTGATTAATACCTCTTAAGGTATTATGCCACCCTTTCTCCTATATTTAAGGAGGTTCCCTCTCATTTGAGAGGTGAAGAATTTGGAGATTAATAATGAATTCTATCACTATGCACATGAGGTACTATTGGCCATGTGGAAGTATGGAGAAATGTTCCCTAGGTTTGGTCTATGTTACAATAGACCATTTTTGTAAGTATTTTAATAAAATGATGTTTTATGAAGTTTTTTACCCGAAAGGGTTTTCCCCATGTATATCTTGTGTAATACATATATAATATTTTCTTGTATGATTCTGATTTTCTTTATTTTATATTTTGTATATAATGGTTAGTATCCTAAGATCCTAATTTCTAAGACCCAGTGATTCAACTTCTATAATCTCCTCTCCTCTCCATCCTAGGGTAATCCACTTGATGGAAGAAGCAAGAAAAATATAAAACTAAACTAAGATGGGAATGGTAGAGAGTGTTATAGTTACCATTCTAGGAGCTCTGAAGCTTCCAACATGACTATTAAGAAATCCTAGAGCCAGTGTAGAGAATGGATGTTGTAAGATAGGCTTGGAATTTTGCTTAGCGACTTCTAGAATCAAATTTCTATCTAATGACCATGATAAGAGAGGAAAACTTAGAATTCTTGCAAGAGGCAACCAAAAAGAAAAAAAAGATCCTTTGTGAATCCATTTGGGAGTGTATAAGTAGGCTTACATTCACAATTAAGGGGAAATTGAAGAGTTGACAAAATTAGGTACAATCAAGACTGGGTAACACTTAATATTTAGGCCATTAAAATGGTTAGACTAGAAATTTTCATGCATCAATAAAAAAATTTGAGATCGTCCCTTTTGTTAGGGTAGATCACTCGAGCAACCTTAGAAAGGCTCAAGCAACCTAAGACAAATGAGCAACCCTACCATTTGAAGGATGTACTTGCAATTTTTGTGAAGCAAGAAGGTACACAAGTAAGGTAGAATGCTAGGGAGGATAAGACAAGAGCAAGGGAAAATATTAGAGGCTAAGCAAACACTTTCATGAAAGTCAAAAAAACTAAGAGAGAATTTAATTCATACTACATGGGTTGTGAGTTAAATTGTCAAACCATCATCAAATTGCCATACAATTTTAGGCATTATATGTATAGGGTGAAAACTAACGAAGTTATGCATGTACCAAGGGTCATGCTCAAGAATGGCTTCAACATGAAATGGCTCAATTAAGCTAAAAGGGAAAAACTGCTTGGTGATGTTTTGGATTGCACCAAGGTGGACCACATGAGAGACCTGGGACTTGTTAATCTATTTCTAGAGCATGCTTTTAGAGGGAATCCTCTTATCAAAATAAACAATTAAAATGAAATTTTCTAACCATTTATAAGTGCTTTCAAATTCTAGAATAGACAAAACAACATTAGCAAAAGATTCAAAAAACATACCTCACAAAAGACCTTTAGAGTGAGCTTCTAAGGATGCTTTGAGGGAGGAATCATTATCCTACACTCTTAAACTAAGAACATCACCATCAACTATCGAAATATTAGAATTTGAAGCTATTTAAAATACTGCACTAACTAAAAAAAAAAATCTCTTAATAAACTCAAAGCACTAGACCAATTTCTACTCTGAAGTGAAAAAATTAGATATACACAAAACTTAACCTTTTCCAAACTTCTACACTCTATATATATACCCATTACATGTTAAATTAAAGACTAGGAACCCACTCTTAGCAATAGTAACATTCAAGGGCAAGTTTGGAGGTGATATAAATGGTTACATCTAAAATACCTTGAGTTTAACTAGCCCTTTCATAATACTAACCAGCTATTGAGGTCCACACACAAAAGTACGATAACAATTCAGCAATATTAACTTAAAAAGGAGATAAGATATATCGTGATACAGGGCTCACATTGGCCGTAACCGCCATGGCTGCATTTGCAGGTGTAGTTAGCAAACAGAGTCCCATTGCCTTAATTGGCAGTTGCAGTGGTAACAAGATAAGCATTCCAAGGCCTATATGTGCGACTGTTGGAGGTGAAAGGCAGTTGCGCTTGCTACCACTGAGGGCTGTTAATGTTGGCGGATTTGAGCCTGATTTGTCGGAGGAACCCATCGATTATTATCGCACTCCTGGAGTGTCTGAGGTTGTGCTTATAATCTTTTTCCTCATGCACCATCTCTCTGCTTATTCCTTTTCTACTTGTAACTTTAATAGGCCGGCATGGTTACAGGAAGATTTCCCTTATGGAAAAGCTGATGGAGCTCACACCTGGCATGAAGGAGATGATGGTATTTCCAATGTCTTGTTCAGTTTCCTTTTTGTATAAATAGGGAATTCATCTCGGGGCATTTTCTAGTTTGCCATTTATTAAACATCAAACTAGTAGAGGTAAATTTTTATTTATATCCAATTGTCTGTTTGAATGCCCTCTTTGATTTAGCCTAGCAAGAGAAAGCAACCCTCCTGTCACTTGATCCAAATAGAAGTAAGCATTCTAGAAAATGGGTCTATGACACAGTAATAACTATAAGAAGACATAGTAACAGTAGAAAATCCAAGTACATCAGAGTCAATGACCATGATTTAAGAGATAACTCACTTCAAACCAGAGCTGCCCTGCCAACATAATCACTGTCTACAGTGATCGCAAAATGGGCAGCAGTTCAATCTGCGGTTTGCTACTCCCTTGAGACAGATTATCTACTTGATGAGGGAGGATAATTATCTTAAATTACTGTTAGAAGATTTTCCACCCATCCTATGACTGGCCCACTGGACACACATTTATGCTCCAATTATTGTCCTCTGCATCCTGTTGTTTGTCCTTATCCGAGGTGGCCAGAGGGATTAGGAAATTATGGTTCCTTGTTGGGGATCACTTCCACTCCATCTATGCTTCAGGATACTAATGGCAGCTCTCAAGCTTATATAATCTATTCTTCCTTTGAGACTGACTTCATTGTGGCCTATATTTTTTGAGACTGGGCTCTGATTAAAAATATGGATTGGGTAGACCGAAATTTGGAACACATTTAGATGATTCATCCTCAGAATTCCTAAGATCTCCCTTAGCCTGGCTTGATGTTTATTGTTTACAGAGTGTGGATTGAACCTTAAACACATTATTGATAGAGCATGACATGCTGCCTTAAAATATGATGAGCTGTTGATTTATCAACCTCCATTGCCACTTTCTCAGACTGTTAATATATTTGTTATTTTCTAGAGACAAGTTAGTCATCTTAGCAATTTTATCTGTACATGTGAAATCTATTTTGACTGCATCTTGGCACCTAACACTTAATAATATCTCTTTCAGAAATTTACAGAATCTCATTAGTTATCATATGCTAATGCTAAGCTTTATCAAAACCAGCATCTCGGCAATGTTAATCTGTTTAATGTAGACTTCCACACCAATGACAGTGTAAGGGCCTGGCTTTGATTGTTCTTCAGAATGTTTTGGCAAGGTTTGACTTTAAACCTCCATGATCGTGTCAGGGCTGTTCTTTTGCTGAGGTTTTGCTGTTTTCTTGAGGTATTTTTGGTTCTTATGTTAGTTTTTGTCTTATTTTGGTGCTGGTTCTTGTTTCTGTGTTTCAGTCTCATGTGATTGTTCATGTGATTGTTGCTTGTTCTTGTTGTAAAGGTTTCGAGACTCTTTCAAAACCCTTTTCCGATTCATAACTCTGATAAAAAAACACTTCTTTAATAAAAAAGATCGACAATATATGTTAAGTTGCTATGAACTGAATTATTCCTCCCATTCTACTTAGGCTTTATAGCAAAACCAAAAGACGTGCTTGGTAGACTCAAACCTACCACAAATCTCAGAACTAGGAGCAGGAAAATCTATGTGCACTATCTGCCTGTTCAGGGCAAGAGCTCTGTGATCTAAGGACTAGGGAAATAAGCATTTAGTACCCAGGGGAAAACTACTATGAACTAAGGACTATGAAAAGGAGACTTTTTGGGGCGTCAGTAGAGCTCATTATATCCCCCTTAGTGTGTATAGCGGAATTTCTAACTTGGACTAAATACTTCAGTCCTCATTGAACACACTATGGACTAAAGGATTTTATGGACTAAAGGATTTTATAGATTATAAAGAGATCTTCCAAACTCCATTAAGCTTAATATGGACTGAAGGGTTTATACAGTATAAAGAGATCCATACTCCACTACATCCCGCATCTTGTCCATAGATCTTTTGTCTTACCTTGTTCTATTTGGATTCATCAATCTTTTTGCTTCAGTGACAGATAGCAGCAAGTCGTTTCCTTTGCTTTCCTTGATGGTATGGTATGCATTCACCAAGTATAAATTACCATAACTTACCATTCTCATTATCATATTTACTTCTTGTCCCCTAGCTTCAATGTACAGCTCTTTCTTGTATGAATCTTCCAAAGTCTTGTTATCAAATGAAGTGACTTCTTTACAATTGCACGCGTGCAAACCACCAACTTAGATGATCAACATATTCTAGTCTATTAGTGCCAACTTCATGAAAATTGTTTGCTTGTAAAATTTGGGTTGATAGTCTTAAACATCCTCAACAATGTTTATGGTATTGTTTATTGTATGGGTTTCTCATTTTTTTACATTTAAATTTTTTTTCCATGTGATCAATCATCTCCAGCCTAGAAAATTCTTGTAGGAATTTTCTATATTACGAATTCACATGTGGAAGCCACTAAATTCCATGATGAACACATACTGGGTTATTAGTGTCAAATTCATCAAAATTGATTGCTTGCAAAAATTATAGTCTTGAACATCTCTAACATTGTTTAAAGTACTACTCTCTTATACGTTTCTTATCTTTGTGTTCAACCAAAAAGAATGTTTCTTTACCATATTATCTTGTGGTCAATCATCTCTAGTATAGAAAAATGAACCTTCTTCTTGATGTTATACCCTTGAAAATTTAAATAACTTTCCTATTGACACAACTAATATTTTCAATGTTATTTATATATTACAAAGGGATATGTCTAGTTTAGCCTAACTACAAAAGAATTTATGAGGTCTATGTTGGGGTCTTCAAATTCCCTAGTGAAATGCTATGAGCTTGTTTTAGGATCTTACTCAAAGCCTTATGTCTCCTACTTACATTTCCCATTGTTCTTCAACGTAACAATCAAGAACTAGGTTAACATGTATGACAAGGTAGAGAGATTGTAACATTTGGTTAAATCATTCCTTGCAATCTTGTTTTTGTCCTAGTTGTCATTTTTAAGTCCCTAGGCCAAGTTTATAGTCCATTCCTTATCTCCTTGGATTCCTATCAATCTCAAAATTGTCTTATCAAGGTTATTCCCTTGTTGCAAACTATCTATAAGCATGTGTCATATACCTTTTGAAGTTTAATCAGTGTCAAGCACCTCTAATAATTTGTAAAATGAAAAATTTGATATATATTGACACTTTTATAAAGATTGAGTCTACATCTCACAACTTTGTGCCCCTTCTAATTTTTGTGTCCTATATTCCATATTTAGTGCTTCTATTTCTACCAATTTAATTGTGGCTTTGTTAAATTTTTTTGTCATTAATATCTACACAAGAGAAGAATGGAATAGGAAATAAGATGCAAATGTTTGATAATAGTTTATAATAATAAGTCGCTTTGAGGAGGGAAATCCTCCAAAAGTATCCAATAAGAACAAGATTTACAATATGATGATAATAAATTAACCATTATATCCTATATATTATACTGATGACATGGATGCCACCTAGGTCGACCTAACAACTTATATAAGACTATATAAATGATCATATAACTTAATCAAGGGATTATATTAGCCATAAGTCGACCACACATATCCCAATGAAATCAATGGGTTAAGGACATAACATGCCCCCCTCCCCGCTTTGAGAAGTATTTTCCTTAATGTGAATCAATTATGGATGTTTTTGTATTAACTTATATTTCTCTCACAGAATCTTTGATATGAGAATGCTTCTAGTTGATCAAATAATCTATAATTGTCCTCATTTGTAACCTCTTAGTGCATGCTTGAAGGGTTCCCTCAAGTTCCAAAATCATTCAACCTCCTCATTAATCTTTGGTAACTCTAATTGGATTAAAACCATGTATGATAACCTTCTCTAGTCATGAGACATGGAAGACTAGATGTATTTTTGTTGACCTAGATAACTCCAATTTGGATACTATATTGCCACTCTTCTATAAGGCCTTATAAGGTCCATAATATTTAAGTGATATCTTTTTATCCATCTTCTATCGTTTGAATGACATTTTCTTATATGGTTGTAATCATATAGACACAATCACCTACTTCAAAGTTCTTTATTGTAGTCCTAATTAGCTTATTGCTCCATTTTGGTATGCATTATTGCCAAGTTCTCCCTAAGACTAAATATTACCTCTTGCTAGTCTTGAATGTGCTCTTCAACTACTCTAAACTTTGTGTTTTCTTGTAATGAAGAGGTAATGGATGGTGGATGGTACCCATGTAGTGCAAAAAATAAAGATATTCTAGATGAAGTGTTATACCATCATTCTACCAATGGTAGCCATTGCACTCACTCTCCTGTTTATATGAATAGAAACATTGGAGATGTTCCTCTAAGAACTTGTTGGCCACCTTAGTTTGTCAATTTCATTGGGGATGATATGATGAACTATGAGAAATTTGAGTGCCCAAATATGATAATAAGTTCATCCAAAAATTACTTGTAAATCTAGGATCTTGAACACTTGTTATGGATTTTGGAGTCCCCTACAACTCCTAATTGACTTCCATAAACACTATTTCTATTGTAATTACTATAAATGGTTGCAATGAAGGACAAAAATGTGCATATTTGGCAAATCGATCTATGACAACCATAATGATTTTTTTTCTTTATACTTTAGACTCGAGAAAACTAATGATGCAATCCATGGATACCTTCTCCCACCTTTAGCTTGGAATAGATAAGGATTGCAAAAGAATTGTAGTCTTAATGTCTCACCTTTATCATGTTCTCATATCATACACTCTGCCATAAATATCTTAGAGATATTCCATTTCATCCCATCCCAAAAGAAATCCTACCTGATTCTATGATGTGTTCAAGAAGCCTAAATACCCACCTATATGAGAAGTATGGATCTTTACCAAAATATTAAGCTTGATGGTTGAGTTCTTACATAGGTACAATGTGTCCTTGTACCATACATCTCATTTCCATACATTTTTTTTTTGAAATACTAGAATCTTGTTGGATTTCTTGAATGGCAGATTGAGTATCCATGATCCATCTCTCATTCATCTCATTCCCCATCCACCTAATTTTCCTACAATATAAAGATGACATACATTAGTGATTTTATGGGTTCATCCCTAGATTAGAGAATCAACCAAAAAAAATTGTTTTTTATGATCTCTAAGTTGTGTCCCAGCATCTTAATTGACCATTTTTGTTGTTCTTCATATGAAAACCCCTATTCCATGAAGTATTTGAGACTATCATTATCTATCTTTACCTCAAATTTCCTTCCCATTAAATAAGGTTTCTTGTGCTTGAGTTCATGTAGGATAGCTATAATTTCCTTCTCATAAACATGCTTCAAAAAATTATTACCTTTGATTTGTTGACTCTCAAATGCTAGGGCTCTTCCCTCTTGCATGATTACTATTAGTATGCCTAACCAAGAAACATTGCATTTCACAATCAAGGTTTTAGAAAAATTTGGGGTAGCTAGAACTAGAGTTATGCATGTGTCTTCCTTGAGCTTCTCAAATGCCTAATATATATCTCATTCCACTATAAAGATTCCTCTAATACAATTGCGAGTGGTGTTGGTATGTTGCCATATTTTTTTACAAATCAATGATAGTGACCAATAATCCCTAACAAACCTTGTAGGTTCTTGGGTGTTCTAGGAATTTTCTTTTTTACTATGGCCTTGATCTTTTGAGGATCCACCTTTACTCACATGAAACAATATAACCTAGGTACTCCACGTCTTTGACTCTAAAAACACACTTGTATGACTTTGAATAGAATTAATGCTATTCAAGAATGTGCAAAACCTAATTCACATGTTGCAAATGTTCCTTACAAGTTTTTTATATATATTAATATCATCAAAAATACAAATATTTTTTATAGAAATGACTTGAAGATAGATTTAATCAAACTTTAAAATTTATATGATACATTTGAGAGGCCAAAATGATCACCACAAAATTATAGTGGCCCTTGTGGGTTTGGAAATTTATATTATGTATATCCTCATCTTGAATTTTGATTTGATGATAAACATAATAAAAATAAGTTTTGCTAAAATAAATAGAACCATTTAGCTTCTAAAAAATTATGAATTAGTGGATTCATATACTCTTTTTCTATGGTGCATTTGTTGAAATGTTTGTAATTAGTACACATTCACTAAGTGTCATCTTTCTTTTGTAACATTCCTACTAGAGAGGGTTAATCACTCTAGAACTATGCCCTATAATACTTGCATCTATCACCTCTTGTACTATCTTCTTGATCTCACTTTTCTATACATATGGGTACTTGTAGGGTTGGAGGTTGGGAGGTTGGCTCCTTGGTACTAGTTGAATGACATGATTATGAGCTCTTTTATGATGCAATCCTTTTGACATATCTCTGAGCACTATTGAGTGCCTATTGACAAAGCTTACAAATCTATTAGTGTAGGAACCATTAATTATTGTACTTCTAATAAAAATGTTTGGGACACAAAAAAATCTATCCCCTTATTAATATTTTTTTTATATGATGTGAGCTTACCAATTGCGGATACTTTTCCTACAACTCTCTCGATTTGATTTTCCTATCCTCTGAATGAAAACATACATGAATAGGTCCTAGAAGTTCATCTCAATATTTTTCAATGTAGTAATCCATTGGACTCCCCAAACAATGTCTATTGCACCCCTGGAGATATCAAACATAGTGCAATCTAGTCATACTCCCATGGAAATTTTAATGCTATAGCATTTCCTTCGACAATTGGTTGTAGCTCCATTTACAAGATCATGACTTAAAATTCTAGGGTCAAATAGATAAAATATTTTAGATGAGAAACTAAATTCCTTTCAATTAATTTGTGAGTTCTTCTTGAGTTTATCAACATTATTACTCTCTCTTTTCTCAAGGAACTAACTACTTTGAGAGTTTATGTGTTACCAATTCATGAAAGTGCATGACAAGAAATAGTTGGTTGGGTATATCTTGATTCCCCCTTTGGATCACCAATTACCTCTTTAATATCTCTTCTCCATTTTCTTCTTCCTTACTAGCCCCTTAAATATAGAACAACTTTGAAGCACATTTATGTTGTCAATTTTAATTACTATCATAGTTAAAACATAACCTTTTTTTCTTTTTTCATCAATTTTTTTGAGGAGTCAATGTAGTAGGTTAAGGAAATTATTGTGCTAGGAAGCTTTTCTCTTTTATTTTACTGAACACCTACCTTATGTGAGCCAAAAAATCCTATAAAAAGAATGAAATGCAATAAGAGGATTAAACATGTGTATCTCATGTTGGACGTGATCATTAAGACTACTAAGAAATAAGTCATTCAAGTTCTACTTCATAATTGCTTCTACTCCGAATGATAGGTTTTTAGAATTGCTAAATATAATACTTGACTTATCTTTTTGGCTAACTAGTTGAATTAATTCTCTAATACACTATTTGTATATTGCATCTATAATTGCTCTTAAAAAATGACCAAGTGACATTGAGATCTTTCTTCTTCTTTTGAGTGCTCAAACATCTATACCAAATGAATTTCTTAGGTTCTAGATATAAGGATGCCATTGTAACCTTTTGTCCACATGTGATCTAATGAACATAAAAAAAAAACCATTTCGTTAATCCAAATGACTAGAACCTTTCCATTGAAATTTCACGTGTCTAATTTTGGTACTATATTTTGAGATCTAGAATGAGTGCTAGCATTTAGTTATCTTGATGATCCACCTTGATTCACTAAAACATTGGGAATAGAATAAGTATGGGGTTGGGTGCTTGGTATTTATAATGATAAGATCTAGGTAAAATATCTAATAGTGTACAATTTGTTATATGGATACCTTCTAAATTTCCTTGCATGTTAGTCATTTATCCTTCTATGAGAGCCAAATTTCTTTGCACATTACACATACCCTCTTCTAGTTGACCCATTTTATCATCCCAAAATTCCTTACTCAACCTCTAGTCATTGCCCTATCATGGTGCCACCAAAATATATTTGAAATATCTTATAAAAAATAAATCCAAATAAGTTAAAAAAATTACTATGACTTACCTTAGTCTATAACTTACTTTTTTGAAAAAAGATCTCCAAGAAATTTGATGTATTTTAGCCTTAGGAGAAAACTTGTTAAAACCTGTATTTTTTTAATAACTCCTTCAAATTTATTTTAAATAACCTCAAATCTAGACAATAGTAGCTTCAATATGTCTTTGATTAACCCTCTAGATTTCAAAAAAAAAAATCATAAAATGAGATATGCATTTTACATCTAATCCTAAATAGAAAATTTGGCTTGCTTCTTGCCTTTTAGATGCCAAGATCTTGATCTAATACCACTTGTAATGAAATTACTTGCCTAAGAGACTAATAGAATAGTAAATAAAATGCAAATCCTTAATAATAATTGATAATAGGGTGTTGCCATAATAGTGTGTCCCACTTTTGTAACATCCTAATTTTTGCTTGAAATCTTATAAAATTTAATGATTATAAGATTTGAGGGGTTCCATCTAAAGGGTTTTAATTTAAGAGGGTTAGATTACACCCATTAAATCAAACCTTTTTAGATAGAACCACCCTAGTCTTACATCAAACTCTGAATGGAGTCTTCTCCACACCTATCAAAATGTTGACAAAAAAAAATTACTTCACCTTTTGGGGGATGAAATGAAGTCATTTAGGAGATCTATTTTGTAAATTGGCTTGAGTCTTGGGTTTGCTCCCCAAGGTCTTTGGTTCAACTTTGAGGCCTGGATTCACTCAATGAGAGTGGCTTGTGGGTTGTTGCTCTCATCTTTAGAGGATTAGTCTTGCCTCAAATCACCCCATCTTGAACCCCAACTTGACAAAAAAATAAGACCAAGGTAATGTGGGTTGGACATTGGGTTGAGTCGCAGGGATACCTCTAAGTTAAAATAAAAATATATATATAATTTTGAATATATTTAATTTGATTATTATATTTCTTTTCTTTTCTATGAACGTATCTTTTTCATTGAACATCAAGGACTTTGTTTAACGCATGTAAAAAAAGAGAGAAAAAAAAAATCTAAAAAATGTGCTAGGTATTGATGTTCTTATTTCAAAAATAAGTTAATTTATATGTAGATAGGGGTTAGAATTTGGGGTAATAAGCATGAATCAATAATAGCAACCACAAAACTGTCTAATTCAAGTTAGGAAGACCCTAATCCAACAATGAAGCACAAATGATAATAGAAATCACAATAATGAAGCAATAATACTCAATCTCTATGCCAAAGTTGATTCATCTCCATTGCTCTTCTCCATTTTTTCTTTTTTGCTCTCATATTTGTATTATGCAATGTATTTGATAAGCTTGATGTTGATGCAAAATAGTTAGATCTCAAGATAACAAAACTTCAAAGATTGTGGTTGTTCAAGATGAATGATATGAGAAGCAAAATATTGAAGATTGTGGTTAATCTTGAAATGAGGACGATGGCTTGCTTTTATAGAAATCCCAATTCAAATGAAGGGCTAGGATTGAAAGATGATATATGACAATCAATGGATAAGATTAATTGAGATGAAAAGGGATAAGGATGGGAAGGATGGACCAAAACTCAAGAACTTAGTTAAGATTTAGGGCTTGGCTAAGAAGAAATTCAAATTAAAATATGATAGCAATTATTTAATTTAAATGAGGGAAAATGAATAATTAAATAATTAAAATAATTATTTAATTATAGAAGAAGGTGGGTGTTAAAATATTAAATAATTAAAAATAATTATTTAATTATGGAGAAAAGAAAGTGATAAATGATTAAATAAATAAGAATTTATTTAATTATGGGGAGAAAAGGCTAATGAATAATTAAATAATTAAAATAATTATTTACTTATAGAGGAAAATAGAAATAAATAATTAAATAAATAAAATTTATTTAATTAAGGATAGAAAAAGATAACTAGTGACGTAATTTAAATAAAATTGATATTTATTTAAATTATTCTAAAGTGAAATAAGGATAAAATGAATTAATTAAATAATTAAGAATTATTTAATTAATAGAAGAAATTGACATTAGGAAATAATTAAGTAATTAAAATTATGTATGGAAGAAGATGAATTAGTGATAAAATGTTGAATGACATTAGGAAATAATTAAATAATTAAAACTATTTAATTGTGCATGGAAGAAGGGGAATTAGTGATAGAATGTTGCTAGCAAGCTCGGGACATTTTTTCAGTGTCTACATTTTTCCCCTCTTTGACATAATTTCATTTCAAGCATTGTGTCAAAGAATAATCATGAAAAATCAACTCAAAACTTGCCCTAGTATGCCTGACATGCCCTAGCGAATGCAGGATAGGATGATGCCCCATTGGAAAATTGACAAATTTTCAAAAAAATTCCAAAAGAATTGGCAAATTTATCAATAAGCTAATTGGATAGTTGCAAATGCAAGGAATGATAGAAGAAATGTTAGTGCGTAAAGAAGTTAGCAAGGATGGAAAACGAAATAAATGAATTGGGATTGTTATCTTGAGATCTTGTTAATAAATGATCAAGCTTTTATTTTATTGCATAATTATCATCACATAACTTATTATGGAAATGGATGTAGAACACCAAGATATGACATAGGCCAAGGTGTAATATGTTATCCCTTGCCAAAAAAACAGACACACGATAGATAAGGAATGTCATGACCCAGACTAGTAACTATAGAACCTTGTTGGAATATGTGACAAAGTAACCACAAAGCATGTTAGTCCTTATGCAAGAAAGCATTAGATGACCTTTTGTTTGCATAGGATGTTTTGATTATGCCAAATGGAACCCCAATCACATAAGGAACCAAGTTGCCCCAGTTGTATTGCCAAGACAAACCGCAAACAAAAATCAAAGAGAAAAAGGTCATGATCCATCATCGCTCCTCTAAATCCTTTTAATACATCCTCGAGGAACATAGTAACATGACCAAAGATAAATCAAATAAAAAGATAAGACAGATCGATCCAACGAGTCAACAACCATTTAGATCTTTTGCCAAATTGTATGATCAAATTTTGGATAATGATAGTGTTTGGTTTCAGGAGAGGAAGCATGTCATATAATCCTAGGGATCCTGACGATGCAACATCATGTATAAGACAATGGATTGGTTTGCGTCTAGTTTCAGGAATGGTACACCTCGTATAAGATGTTGGGTCTAGTTTCGAGGGTGCAACAACTTGTATAAGATAGTTTGATAGGATTGATGGAAGAAGTATGGTTTCAAAAATGCAACATGTTGTATAAGGCCAAGGAGCCTAATGATACTACATACTATATAAGACTTGGTGATAGGATTGATAGACAAAGTTTGGTTTCAAAACAAAGCATGTCGTAGAAGCCCAGGGAGCTTGACTATGCAACATTTTGTCTAAGACTGGTTGATGGCTGACAAGGATCGTTTGATGTTTTTTGTTTACCTATGTTTTAAGGCAACTGATCGCTAATAGTTGAAGGCTAGTTGGATAGTTTGCTTGTTGTTTCTCGATTTGGTTAAGCTCGGTTCTCTTGTTTGATAACTGCTTGTGCCTGCTCAAAATGTCAACATTAGCAAGGGACAGTTTATTGTGAGATGGATGATTGGGACAAATGAAGACCTTGTTATGACAAACCCTAAGGGACTGCCCTAATGCCTCAAGAACTCATCAATGATGGCCTTGCCTAGATGTAAAGCGCAGAGACAATGTAGTTTGATCGACCTTGACCATGGATAGTTAATTATGAAGATGAAGATATGGACAAACTTGACAATTTATTATGACAAAACCTAAAGGACTGGCCTAAGCCTCGGGGGCTCATTGATGATGGCCTTGCCTACGTGAAGTCACAAAGGCAACGTAGTTCGACCACTTGGACTAATAGGGACTATATTTTTTGGAGTTTTTTACACTTTTTATGTTTTTGGATTTTGATGTTTTCTGATTTTTATTTTATTTTGACATTTTCTTTTTTTTTGGATTTTGATGTATTTTGATTGTTTTGGATTTTGACATTTTCTGATTTTTTTTGGATTTTGAAATTTCTAGTTTTTTTGGATTTTGGCATTTTCTAATGTCGACCTTCGTCTAGGATCCCTTGTAAGACGTAAGTCCAGGAATTTCCCCCAGTCAGGTATAGGACCAACTTATTATGGATGCAAATAGGATGGTTGAGGTTTATTGTGAATGAATATGAAAGGATGAAGGATGCTCAACATCAACAATTCTCAGACCATGAGAAGGATAATTAAGCTTTTATTATGAATGGTTGGGAAAAGCAGGATCTTATTGTGGAATGGAATATGCATGAGGGGTCATGGATGGAAGTGAAAAAATCAAATGAAATGATAGTAGACGACGAAGCAAAGACTGACTACACATGGAACTTGTTTGCCAAGTTTTCACCATGGTACTTATCCAAAGTGCCACTAAAGTGGTTTCCACTATTGGATGGATTACTATTTTTATTATATATATATATATATTTATTTATTTATTTATTTATTATTTTTCTATATATTTTTTGTTTTGTTTTTTCTCTTTCTTTTTTGATGGGATTCTCTGAAAGCTAGGTATAGTACTTATGAAGGTGCATGTTGTTGATGGGATCAGGTAACGGTTCACCTTCAGGAGTAGCAAGTTGATAAATACCTGATCTATATGTTGTGGTTATGATGTAAGGACCCAACTAGTTAGGTGCATATCTGGATGACCATGTTGGATGAAAGGATATGATTTGAACAAAGGGTGTGAATGATGGATATAGAAGATGATTGATGTGGCGGATGAAGGGAGCTAGGGCATGATTCCTAGCGTGCCCACTACATGGGTCGCCAGGCTTCACACAAAAAGGAGTTTGGGCAACCAATAAGTTATAGCACGTGAAATGGTCACCATTGAAGCTCCATCAAGAAACATCTCCAAGAGAGATGAAGTGATATGATGGGTGTGTGGATATGGGTGGATTTGGTAGAGTGTATGGATTGGGTAAAGGTGATGAAGATGGAGACTTTGGATCCACAAGCTCACCTTTTTGATATTTTTCTTTGATGAATGCCCCTAGTTATTTCAGACAAAGAGGCATAATTAGAGATCATTTTTTGCTTACTCTCATTTTTTAATTCTATTTTCATCTTTGCTTTGTTTTGATTTTGACTAAAAGACTTTTCTTGATCTTTTTTTTTTACGTGATTTCTTTTAATTTTGGATCTCCATTTGAAAAAAGTACTTTCATTTTTTTATTTTTGAGTTATATCCTTGTTATTTTCTTGAGGTGATACTTGTTGATCCATGTTTATGAGGTGGATGAACATGGGTGAGATGGATGAGATAGATGAGGTGGTAAGAATGTGCAGTTCATGAAAAAGGTCAGCGATGCACTCAATGGATTCTATGTGACTATCATTTTTTAGTGTTGTTAACATCAAAGGAGACTTGCACATCCTTAATGAGTTGGGAAGAAAGCTCAGTAGAGACAACAGTAGGGGATGCACAGCCTAACTCAAGATGATCGAAATGGAAGGGTGATAACTCAATGGATGGAATAGAAGGAAGAGTATCATGAGATGGAAAGGGATGATCTTGAATATCCTCAATAGGATCATGATCAAAGAGTGGATTATCATAAATTTCATGATCAAACATAGGATTATCATAGGTTTGAAAGGATTGGGATGGAGCAGATATTGTAAGGACTAAAGGATCTCCAAGTTCCCAAAAGTTTTCCATCTGAGCATGGTCATTTGTTTGCATATTCTCACAAAGATTTGGAGCTGAATTAACATATTCCTTAGGGGTGTGGATATTCTTAGTGGCATTAATGTCTTCACCTACAATCTTAGGTGATGCAGATAGTTTCCCAATACAAAATGAACTATCAATACGATACTCTCCATGTCCTTAGTCTTGAATCTGGATTTTACCTTTGAGAAGGGGAATGAATGGAGTGGAAGATGTGGATAACAATGAAGGATCAATGTAATGCAAGGAGGCAGATGGAGAGGCTTCCTGATTGATGGGTACTTGATGTTCAGTGGTTCCCTTCAAGTTATTGCAGTATTGGAAGGTATCAGGATCGCCTGATATAGTAATTTCAGTGTTATGTGGGAACTTAAGGCATTGATGGTATGTGGAAGGAATGGCTTTCATGGCATGAATCCATGGGCAACCAAGGAGAAGGTTGTATGGTAGATCCAAATCCAAGACTTGGAATATCGTGTTTTGAATAGTAGGCCCAACCCTCACGGGAAGTGTGATTATACCTTTGGATGAACGCTCAACATCATCATAAGCCTTGATGATGATTTTCTTAGACACATCTATACTAGCTTCAAAAAATCCCAATGTTATGACCAATTTTAAGGTGCATGTATTCAAGCCTACTCCACCATTTACCAAGACTTGTTTGATTTTATGTTTATTAATGTATACCTCAAGGTGTAATGGGTCATTATGATTTGTTCGTTGTGTGGGAAGATCTTGCTTAGAAAATGTGGCATGATGGGTTGTAGCTAAATATCCTACCATGGCTTGGAATTGATTAACATTTAGGTCGGTGGGAACGGATGTTTCTTGCAAAGCTTTGTCCAAAATGGCTTTATGCTTAGGGGATATGTGAAGCAACTCAAGAATGGATATTTGCGCAAGAGTCTTCCCTAGACAATCTAAAAGGTTATATTGACTCTTTGGTTGTGGATTTGAAGTGCCCCTTGCAAGGTCACTTTAGCTCTTTGGGTGGTGACAACACATTGTAGACTTTTCTTGATGGTAATGGTAGAGATGTCATCAAAGGTTTGAATGTTCTTAATGGTATACTCATATGAGACATTAGTGTAATTGGTATTGGTGTTTGTATCATTCCCTGAACTAGAGGATTTTCCTTTTCCACAGTCTTGCAGGGGATTCTTGAAAATAGTATGGTCAACATTTGTCTTTCCTTATGAATTATCCATTGATATGTCACCTTGTTCAATGAGGTCTTGGATAAGGTTCTTAAGTGTCCAACATGACATTTTATGTCCCTTAGTGTGATGGTACTCACAAAAGTCATTGTCATTACACCAAGTTGGTTTGAAAATTGTTCCTTTGGTAATTGAATGACATTTGATTGCAATATTTTCTTCAAGACCAATTCAATGGGTTCTCCTAAGGGCGTATATGTCCGTTTAGGCATGTTTTCTCATGGATGACCTCTACGTTGTTGCTTATTTTGGACTGCATTTGTGGTTTGGTCTTGGTTTGGTGTAATATTTTTTTGTGTGGAAGGACCTTTGAGGTGAATGGTGTGGTGAACCTTGTTAACCACTTTAACATCAACTACCCCATCATTGGTGACATTTTATTTATAGACCAAAATTTTCCTTTGTCATTGGGATTGTTTTGATTTTCTTTGAAGATCTTGACCAATCCTTTTGCAACAAGAGCTTTCTTAATGGAGACTCCCTTTTCAATGACATCCTCATATGTGTTGCAACAATGGATTTGAAGTTGAACCATCAATTTTGTGTTGAGGCTTTCTACAAAGATGGGGACTAATTATTTTTCTTGTATGTGGCAAGGACATTTACTAGAGATACTTTGCCATCTTTGAAAGAACGATGTAAGTGACTCCCCTTCCTTTTGTCTGGTTGTGCATAGTTTTGCAAGGGTCATATCACTTTCAATTTTATAAGCAATGTGTGATGAATTTTTCAGCTAATTCATTCCATGTTCTAGAACTCCCAAGAGGTAAGTGTGTGAACCATTCTAGAGCTTGCCTAGAAAGGCTACGTGGGAATAATCTCATTACGTATGTAGGCTCAAAAATGATGTCCATACAAGTAGTGTTAAACTCTCACACATATTCTACTAGATCTCCCTTTCCCTTGTATTTGTTGAAGTTTGGCACATTAACGTGTGGAGGAAAAGGTGGCATGTATATGCTTCTATCAAAGGGATAATGACATAGTTCCTCCATTGAGTATGTTTTCTTTGTTGTGCTCACTTGCATGTTTGCCATTTGTTGTTGCATTGCTTGCATTTTTTGCATCAAAGTTTCCATAGGTGATGGTGGTATTTTTGGTTGACTTTGCATGAGAAGGTTGGTGATGGTGTTAAGCGTGTTTGAGGTAATTGTGTGATAACGGGTTTTGGTTTTGGAAGTTGGATGTAAATTTTGAGTTTGGGTTGATGTTTGTGTGAGAAGTATTTCGATTTCCTTGTTGTAAGTGAGATGTAAACATGGTGTTGGTATTGGTATTATGTTGTGGTGGAATTTGGTTGGTGTGTTAGTGTTCTGGTATGAAGTTGAGGTTTGGGTTGACATGTTGTTGTGATGGAAGTTGGTTGGTGTTTAAGTTTGACCCAAAAGACATGTTGGTGTAGTGTTGCTCATTTGGGTTTGCACTCTTGGTGTGCCAATGTGAATCCTTCTTGTTTTGGTTGGTGGGTTTGGGTTTTGATTTATGTTTGTGTTGGTTGATGGTGCGGTATTTTGGGTGGATGTTGAAAATGGATTTTCAAAAGTCATACCCATGGAAATAGAGGACGATCCAAATGGATTGGAAAATGTGGGACTTGGTCCTTGAGATGCTACATGTGTCCTTTTAGTCCCAAATGTTGGAGTAGGAGGTATGTTAACCTGTGTTGTGCTATGTGTAGTTCCCCCAAGTGGCATACTAGTGTGCATTTGTTGTGAGGAGGAATGACCTTTTGTAAATGTGTTATGTCCTTGACTTTGACTTTGTGTTTGCGTTGTTCCCTCTACAATTGTGGAAGTGTCAAAACCAAAGGGAAGCTTGGAACTATTTTGAGCGAGCGCTAGGAAGTACTTATTAGGATCCACTTTGACCATCTCTTCTATGATATGCTCTATCTTAGGATATTGGGAAGCTTGCTCAATCTCTTTGGGTGTTATATTTTGGTTAACCTCCTTCAATGTAAAATTTTCAAATGGATTTGGAATTTCATCTTGTGACATTTGAAGTTGGTTTGAAGAGGACCCAAAGTTCATGGTGCTAGTTGGATTGAAATTGGGGTCATATGAGGAATCCATGTCTTTTCGTTTCCTTTGCGACCTAGTGAAGACCATATAAGACTTGTGACCTTGAGGCTTTTGGAAATGAATGCAACTAAAGATAGACACAAACTAAATATGGCAATGCAAGCTAAGGATGGTAATGATAATAAGACTATGCTATGTTTTTGGAATTTTTGGAATATAAAGATGCAAGATGGAAATGCAACTATGACTAATCTTGGTATGGAAAGTGGTAATGAGACTATGACTAAGCTTATGCTTGGATGGAATGCCAGATGATGATGAGACTAAGACTATGACTATGGTTGGATTTGGATATGCAATTTTGAACCTTAAAAGAGGATGTTGATGAACCAAAGGAATAGCTCTAAATGTCAAGACCTCAATGGGATAAGGACCAAGATGATGATGATGATGATGATTGGATAAAAGGTGAGTCTAAACTAGACTCATGAGTTGTAATCCCAACCTAAGGATGAGATAGATTTAAGCATATGATAAGGTCAATACACCTAAATATGAAACTATGGTTTTCCCAATAGTATGACAAGCCTCATAATCTTAAGACTCAAAGATGTTGATGGAATGAGGTGTATTATAGTGTATGCAAGCTAGGAATATGCAAGCCAACCTAAGGTAAATGATGAAATACAATAAATGGGTTGACTGAACCTAAACAAGTCTCAAGTCTAAGTGTACAGTCATTGTCTATAAGGAAACTAGAAGTTGCATGTTCATATATTTCCCCCAAAAAAATAAAACTAACAAATATGGTGTTTCAGGCTTCCTAGGGTTTTTGATAGATGTGGTGTTTTGACTGACTATTAAAATTTTCTGAAAAATAGTTGTGGTGTTCTACCTTTTTTACCTTAATTTGATGTTTTCTATTTTTGGCAAGTTCAGATTGGATCATAAAACACAACAAACACTCGAAAGACAGATTTGGCTATTTTTGACTCTTTGACTTCTTGGTGAGCAAGTATTTCGCAAATTTTCTTCTATAAAACTCGCTTGGCCTTGGTTCACAAACAATACAAACAAGCACAACCTTGCTAGTAGTAATAGGGTTATCTACTAAAGAGGGCTTACCTCACCCCCGAAAGAGTGATGTTAAATCTGAAAAAAAAAAGGGTGGGTGAAGCTAGAGTATGCCAAGGTCATGGGCCATCTTAACACCTCTCACCTTGAAAGGAGTAATTCCAAACAAGGAGCCTTGCCACCTCAACCAAGAATTAGACATGGTAAGTAACTTCAAGGTAGGATTCGCTCCCTTGCACCAAAAATAGTAGACTCTCAAAATAGGTCTTAGGCTTCTAAAATAATGGTTCATAGTGGGGGACTGTCATGAACACCCGTGGTATAACGCCAAACATGTGACACTAAAGCCTCTATTCAACCCTAATGTGGTCTATGCATCCACATCTGAATTGACATGTGTGGTATACTTCATAGGATAGTGCTACTAACTTTTTCCTTCACACCTGTGATATAGCCCATCAAGAAACGTGCTTGAGGTTGAACCCTTGAGTTCTTCGTTAGGATGTGTCTCAAGGTAGGCCTCTTACTAAAATAAAAAGAGATTGATATGTGTTTCCCATGCACCCAAGATCACACAAAGTGCAAGGGGAGAGGATATGCACACACCAATCTGGGATTTAATAGAATGTGCAAGTGCACAAGAAACATAAAACAGTTGTTCTTTTTAAGCACCAATTCCAAATATTCTTAATTTAAAACTCTCAAACACACAATGGAACCCTACAAGAAATTGGATTAGTAGTTTAGATCAAAAGGTCTTCTCCCAACAATTGCCACAAGCTAAAAATCAAATATCAGTAACCAAAAAAAAATTCCATGCTATCAACGTGATTCCATGATCTAATTATTAAATTGTTATATTTTTTTACCCCAAAAATAAAAATGTAAAGAAGATACCCCTGATAAAATTTTGAGAACTTTCCAAAAATGTAAAAAATTTAGAAAAAATCCTTTTAATTTAAGCCCTAGGGAGCAAATTTATGGAGTATTGATTTTCAAATATCTAATTGTAGATTGATTATTCGAGGTCAAAATAAAAAATGTAAAGAAAAAACCCCCTATAGAATTATGAGAATTTTCCATATCTACAAAAAAATCCAAAAAATTGTTAATTTGCGACCAAAATTTAAGATTTATGAAAAATCATAAAAACATGCTAAGTTGCTAAAAAATGTCGAACTAAAGCTAATTTTTGGAGTGTAAGCTTATGATATGATCTCTGGTCTCTAGTAAAAACCTAGAAAAAAATCGCAACCATTTGGGAGATATGATGAAATCTTTGAGAATTACTAAAAATAGTATAACTCGCTCAAAAATGTCGACTTGAATCTAATTTTTGAAATGTAGGCTCTTGATATGATCCTTGACCTGTAGTAAGAAACCTAGAAAAAAATCACAACCATTTGAAAGATATGATGGTGAAATATTTAGAAAATCCTAGGGTTTTGTCTTCAACCTAATCTGCACAAGCTTAGTCTTGAATTTTTTTTAACAAAACAACAAGATAAGGTTAGAAAACCTCAAAAAATAGAGATACAATAAGGATGTTTGATTCACGTTGAATTCACCAAATGTAGATAAGGGTTAGAATTCGGGAAAATAAACATGAATCAATAATAGCAACCACAAAACTATCTAATTCGAGCTAGGAAGACCCTAATCCAACAATGAAGCACAAATGACAATAGAAATCACAATATTGAAGCAATAATACTCAATATTTATGCCAAAGTTGATTCATCTCCATTGCTCTTCTCTATTTTTCTTTGTTTGCTCTCAAATTTGTAGTATATAATTTATTTGATAAGCTCAATGTTGATGCAAGATAGCTAGATCTCAAGATAACAAAACTTCAAAGATTGTGGTTGTTCAAGATGAATGATATGAGAAGCAAATTATTGAAGATTGTGGTTAACCTTGAAATGAGGATGATGACTTGCTTTTATAGAAATCCCAATTCAAGTGAAGGGCTAGGATTGAAAGATGAGGTATGACAATCAATGGATAAGATTAATTGAGAGGAAAAGGGATAAAGATGGGAAGTATGGACCAAAACTCAAGAAATTAGTTGAGATTTGGGGCTTGGTTAAGAAGAAATTCAAATTCAAATATGATAGCAATTATTTAATTTAAAGGAGGGAAAATGAATAATTAAACAATTAAAAATAATTATGTGATTATAGAAGAAAGTGGGGTGTTAAATATTAAATAATTAAAAATAATTATTTAATTATGGAGAAAAGAAAGTATGAATAACTAAATTTAAATGAGAATTTATTTAATTATGGAGAGAAAAGGCTAATGAATAATTAAATAATTAAAATAATTATTTAATTATAGAGGAAAATGGAAATAAAAAATTAAATAAATAAAATTTATTTAATTAAGGATAGAAAAAGATAATTAGTGATAGTAATTTAAATAAAATTGATATTTATTTTAATTAATCAAAAGAGTAATAAGGATAAAATGAATTAATTAAATAATTAAGAATTATTTGATTAATAGAAGAAAATGACATAGGAAATAATTATGCATGGAAAAAGGCGAATTAGTGATAAAATGTTGAATGACATTAAGAAATAATTAAATAATTAAAATTATTTAATTATGAATAAAAGAAGACAAATTAGTGATAAAATGTTGCTTGTAGGCTCGGGACATTTTTTTAGTGTCTACAATATGAATTCAAAAAGAGTTATGCATTATCAAAGTAACCTATGTTTGACTTATAGTTAATCTCACTTCAAAAAATAAAAAAATAATTATGCAACAAAAAATTATGAAAAAATGTGGGCGGTAGGGAGGGTGCCCTCCATCCTGGCAAAGGGGACATGGCAATATTGCCACGTTATCTGGCGAAGCTGGGTCTTTTGGGTGAGGTGGGAAGTTTATCTGGAGTTGGCGATGGTTGGAGACCTCATGTCCTTCTTAATAAGCACAATGATGGCGAGGTGAGATCACCTTTTTTTAGGATAGCTAAATTGCAATTGCTTTAAGGATCTAGTCCTTTTGGCAGGTTTCGGCACATTTGGAGGTGCCTTATTTGGGGAGGTGGCAACCGATTCGTACTTAGCATTAATCCAAGTCGGGCTAGCTTTTAGGCCAATAAAGGTGTGTTTTTTTCTCATTTTTATGTCTTTGGTTGTGGATGGTGAGCATTCTCTTTCTGGATGTGTGTGGTTTGTGCTTGGGTTTCAATGGCCAAGCATTCAAGGTTCGTGATAGAGGTGTCGGTGGATGGGGAGGCAAAATTTGGGGCGGATACCCCAATTTCTTTGCAGTCGTCAGCTCATCAAGCTTCATTCAGAGAAACAATGGACCAACACTTGAAAAGGATTCTTCTTAATAATGATCCTTTGGTGGTGGTGGCAACCAAAATGATCCTGGGTGTCGGGCATTTGTCGAACAAAGAATATGGAAGAGATAATCTTCATATTTCATCACAGTTTTTGGCTTCTCTCCTGGACATCCAGGTTGATAAAGTCGAGGCAAAATTACTGCTAGAAAAAATGTTCAAGGAGGATTTAGTGGAAGGGGTCGATGATGTTCTGAGGGTGATGGTGGTTGGTAGAGGCGTTCCACATCCTTGCAACCTGGAGCTCCTGAAGGGTTCGAACAAGGCTATCAAATTGTACTCATTTCTTCTTGATTTGAGCGGGCCTGGCTCCATGAAGCATAGGATGGTTGCAGTAGTGGCGGTGGAATTCTTAAAGAAATTATTTGGGTTGTTGGCAACTGGAGGAGTGGAGTGGAAGAAAGATTTCCATGAATTTGTAGTAATGAATCATTTTTTGTAAGTCTGGTTTGGTCAGGCTTTGGTGTCGTAGGTTAGGGTTCTTCTCCTTTAATAGTTTGGTCTTTGCTCTGGTTATGGCAGTGGCCTGTCGGCCGTTTTGGTGTAGTATGATTGTAGGTTTTTTGGATGGGCTGGTTGGTGGTTGTTTCTGGATAGTTCTGGTTTTTTGGCATAATGCCTAATGGTTGATGGCAGTTTATTATCCTGCGATGGCAGACTTCTGTAGTTGAAACTTTTATTTCTAATATAATATAAATATAATCTTGCATATCAAAAAAAAAATTATGAAAAAATATGTGTGCACTAGATATCAATGTTACAAATCTATGTTTTAAAACTTATAATTTTATCTTTTATAAAAATAAAGTTATGCTTTACCGAAGTAACACCACTTTCTAAAAATGTTGTTAACTATAAAAAATAAGTTATTATAACTTATTTAAAATCATCTTTTAAATTTTAAAAAAAAACAATTGCAATCTACATAGACAATATTAAAATTCAATAGTTCACATCATCTTCAAATTATTAATGGTTTAGTTGCTATAGGTGATAGAAAGAGAAAATATAGTCAAAAATATTGATTTCAATCTCTCACTTTGGCCAAAAGGTGGGATATGAATTGTGATGTAGGAAAAGGTATCAAGAGTTTAAATCACACCTTTCTCAACATTACATTAGAGAGGAACCAAAATTGATCGCACAAGACCACTTGGCTACTATCCTCAATGGAAGAGCCAAAATGATAGATCATGGTTTTGGTCCTCTTTTGGGGGTTTGTGTGGGTTGATTAGATTGATTAGGAATTGGATTGATTTGATTATGTAAATGTAAACTAGGTTAACTATGCATCTACAAAAAACTGATATGATTTTGAAAAAGTACAAAACTGCAACACAAAAACTAATGAAAAAAAAGTAGAATACGGAGATTGAGGAACTTATCATGCAAATTGGGGTTGAAATTGACTGGACAGGGGTAGTTGCACCCTATACTAAAGAATGCTACTTTCTAGAATATGTGAACAAGTCTCAGTAGGTTATAGTCTATAGGTTTTTCCTTCCTAGACTCAGCTTCAAAACTTTGTAAATTGATGGATAATTCTTCTTTCCCTAATTTGTTGAAATAGGGAGCTTGAATGCTTGATCTTGCTTTTGGGTATTCAATCTTCTCCCAAATCCATTCAGGCCCGCCACTTGTAAACAAGAGAGGGGAGAAAGGGTTGTACCATATAGGGGCTTGCCTAACTCAAACCTTGTTTTGGTGTTTCCACCTCCACAACTGCTATGATGATGTAAAGAGTGGTTACCCTCGGTCGAGTAGAGTAAATAGATAAAAAGAAGTGATAAATGACAAGTGTTGCAACTTACCACTTAGTTATGCTTTCTTTGATGAAATAAAGTCATGGTACTCATCTCATACAAGGAGAATTTGATGCTTAATTGAAATTCTTGCAAGTGTTAGTACCCATAAAAAAATGGACACAAAACATGAACAATCTTACTCATAACCTTGATGCATTGCTAACATGAATCTTGAGTGATGAAATTGTTGTAATAATGTTGCTTATTTTTCTCTTGGCTGCTTTTTACGATGCACAATTGAAATTCAAATTGCCTTGTTGATTGATTCTCTTTTTCTTCTTCTTATAGTTTCAAATGATGAAAAAGACTTGTATTTATATGTATTTATTTGTTTTCCCTTAAAATTAGATATGAAAAGCCAAGAAATGAATTTAGATTTGCAAATGTAAAAAGGTCGACAATAACATATTCAAAATTAAGCCAAAATAGATTGGTAAAGGGTGGTGGCACCCTAGACCAGACCTATTTTGGGGCTTTTAGTGTCATTAAATAAATAATTAACATTAATTTTTAATTTTATTCTGATTTTCTAAAAATGGTCATAAAACAAGCAAATTATAAGCACAATTAGGTCCAAGCACATAGGGTGGAGTTAAACCTAGTGTGAAATTGTTAGGGGTGACAATTTATAACACTACAGGTATTATGTGTTGACCTAATAATAACTCACTTTAAGGGGAAAATCATCCAAAAGTCTCTAAGAGGACCATAATTCAAATATGGTGATAATAAAATAACCACTTCCTCCTATTTACCATACTTATACCATGAATTTAACCTCATTCCAAATTAACTACCTACATACAACTACATAAATGATCATATAGCTTAATTAAGGGATAATTATAGCCACAAGTTGGCCACACATATCCTACTACAATCAATAAATTAAGGGCATGGTACATTTTCATAATCTAGAAGGAATACTTTAAAATAGTTCCACATTATTCAACAAAAATTATACTTTTTCCTTTAAATAGTTCTTCATTCTAGTATGAAATAAATTGTATGAGGATTTTAAAACCCATATTAATGTGCCTCTCCCTACAAAGTGAAATGTTGACCTTGTTCAAAATTGTTAGTCCTATTACAACATAGTTTATGACACTTATATTGCTAAATGGAAGATGAAAATAATGTCTATCAAAACTTTCATGAGTTGTTTACAACAAATGATTGAAATGGATAATTGATAAAATCCCCATGTGTCATACATGGTTTTCTCCATTGTCCTTTGTCCTTTTGTATTTTGTTTGGTGTTGAAAAATTTGTTGGAAATATGTGCCTCAAACATTACAGGTTGAAACCTCCATTAGAGTCAAGTCGGTGTGACATCTTGATTGTCTGGCCGACTAGCAAGTATGATTTATTTAGTTCTGAACAGGTCGCTGTGACTTTGTTATTGTCTTACCGAAAGGTTACACTGTGGAGTCTATCGCTGCAACATGGTGTATTCATTATGACCTTATAGCGCTCGGGAGACCTCTGGCCGAAAGGCCATTCAATCATGTATCGGTGAGACTCTTGGCGACTATGGTCTTCGGTGAAGCTAAAGGTTCTCGCTAAGATGTCTCAGCGAAGTGTTAATGTCTTGCTGACAGCATTTACTTTGTGGTCCTCGGGGTAACTCATGTTGGCTTGGTGAGAAGTCACAGCGAAAGCAAATGTTACGCCGACAGTGTTTGGTTTGTTTCATCGGGGAGACTTGGCCGAAGGAAGTGCCATCGGTAAGATGTCCTACCAAAGTGGATATGTCTCAGTGACGAAGACTTAAGAGTTAGTCTTCAGTGTAACTCTAGTCAAATGGTGGTCATCGGTGGAACACTGTGTTTTCGATAAGAAGTCCTAGCAACTCTGATGAGTCTCGCCGATGTTGAAGAATCTTTGAGGTAACTTAATGATCTCGGGCAAACGTCTTGGCGATAAGCTCTTGTCTTGCCAACTATTCTTCGGAGCTCGTTATGACTTAATCTCATCGGTATAATGTCACACCGAAAGTTATGAGTTTAGGTGACAGCGATACATCTGGAGAATGTCGGAGAGAGGTCCTGGCGAGAACGATATGTTATGCCGACTGAATGTTTTCTTCGGAGTGACTTGTGACATCGATATGAAGTCTCTTGAAGCTCGGTAGAACATCCTGGCGACTACAATGACTCTTGGGGACAGTGGTATGAAGTATATGTGGCATCGGCAAGACACTGTTAGTGTCTCACCAAGATGCCAAAGCATTACGAACTTTGTTGACCGTCTGACTATCATACGTGGAATCTCGTGGACGAATAGAGGGAGCGGAAAGTGAACCGTTAGTAGTTGGTTCGTTGCGACAGTTCTGTGAGAAAGCTCGACAGTCAGGGAACACCATGGATATATTTTGGAGTTGGAGACCCTTCGGGGTTGGATAATGGTTCGATCAACATTGGAGTGTGAAGAATTCAAACTGTATCAGTAAAGGAATTAAAATCTATAAAGGCTGTAACTTGGAAGTTTTTGTTCGAAGAATGTACATGATGAATGTTGTTGTATAATGACACCAGAAAGATAAGTCTGGAAGTTGTATGTAATTTCATTACTGTAATACAAAGTGATTTCTCTTGGTGTGGTGGGTTTTTCTCCCGTAAGGGTTTTCCCACGTATATATGGTGTTCATGTGTGATTGTCAAATACTCTGTTTCTGTAATCTGTTTCATAGTGCATCTTAACTTTGACTGTAATTGTAAATTTTAAAGTGTATCTGCATTCTTTCCTGAGGTATTGGTGTTAGGATAATTGTTTTCCGCATCTAGTTTTCCTTTCAAGTGGTATCAGAGCCTGGCTAGTTGTGTTATCCTTGGGGGTACATTGGGTTTTTTGTGTCAATACTGTTCAGTGGGAGTTTTGTAGAGATTGTTATTTCTATTTACAGATTGAGATGTCTAGTTCATCTAGGAAGATTGAAATAGAGAAATTCAATGGAAGTAACTTTGAATTGTGGAAACTCAAGATGGAGGATCTCTTAGTAGATCGAGATCTATGGATTGTTGTGTCTGGAACTAAACCTACAGGCATGAAGCAAGAAGAATGGGACCTTGCAAATAGAAAATCTAAGGGGCTAATAAGGCTCTGTTTGGCAGACTCAGTTCTTCTCAATGTGAATGAAGAGAAGACTGCCTCTCTCTTGTGGAAAAGACTAGCGTCTATTTATTAGGGGAAATCTTTGGTGAATAAGTTGTTCCTGAGGAAGAAGCTCTACTCTTTGAGAATGCAGGAAGGAGGGTCTGTAGCTGATCATTTGAATGCATTTAACATGATGCTCGCACAATTAACATATGTTGGTGTAAAGATTGAAGAAGAAGATCGCTGTATGCTTTTGTTGTGTTCTTTTCCAGACTCTTGGGATCATCTGGTGATGGCTATTGGAAGTACAACATCCAGTTTCAAGATGGAAGATGTTGTTGGTTCTTTGCTGTCAGAAGAGATGAGAAGAAAATCTTTTGAGATGGCTAAGGAATCTCTTGTTGTTAGAGGAAGGTCAAAAGACAGAGGCAAGAAGAAGGACAAGAAGTCCAAATCGCAATCAGAAGGGAGATCAAAGTCTCCTGGCAAGAAGTCCAAGGTGAAATGTTGGAACTGTGGCCAATCTGGTCATGTCTGAAAGGATTGTAAAGAGGAGAAAAAGAAGAAGGGCTCTTTCAATAATGGTTCTTCTCATAGTGATGGTGATGCCTTCATTGCAGCCTTGGCTACTCAGGCATCAGATGATGTCTGGCTGATTGATTCTGGAGCATCTTTCCACATGACATCTCACAGAGAATGGTTCACAAAGTATGAAGAATACAATGGTGGAAAGGTGTCCTTGGCAAGTGATTCAACTTTGGAAATTGTTGGTCGTGGAAGAGTCAGAATCCAATTCCCTGATGGAAAAATAAAGGGGATCAATGGTGTGATGCACATACCTGATCTGGCTCAAAATCTTCTTTCTGTCAGTAAGCTTAATGATATCGGAGTACAAGTCTTGTTCTCAGGAAGTGGTTGCAAGATGACAAGAGGTTCAATGGTACTGGCTAGAGGTGCTCGAATTGGTACCCTGTACAAGCTGGATGCACAAGCTGTTCAATGTAACAGTGTCTTCTCGAAGTCACTGGAAGCTGCTCATGGAGGTAAAGAGGAAAATATCCCTAATTATGTAAACTCTATGGAAGTAAAACTTTCTGCAGAGAAGACTATGCTTTGGCATCATAGGTTAGGCCACATAGGAGAAAAAGGTTTTAAAACCTTGAAGAACAAAAATCTTGTTGAGGGGCTTGAACATTGTAATTTCGAATTTGAATTCTGTGAACACTATATATATGGAAAGCAGCACCGTGTTTCATTTTATGACAGTCCTCATAAATCTTCTGTTTTGTTAGATTATATCCATTCAGATGTGTTTGGTTTAGTGAATGTTCCTTCATTGTCTAAATCAAGATACTATGTGTCGTTCATTGATGATTATTCAAGGAGAGCATTTGTTTATTTTTTTAAAGGTAAATCAGAAGTGTTCAGTCGATTTAAGGAGTTTAAAAATATTGTTGAAAATCAAACTGGTAGGAAAATAAAATGCTTAAGGACTGATAATGGCGGTGAATTTTGTTCTGATGAATTTGAAAGATACTATAAAGACCATGGAATCAAAAGACACAAGACTACACCTTATACTCCACAGCAGAATGGAGTAGCAGAAAGGTTCAATAGGACAGTGATGGAGAGAGCACGAAGTATGCTTAGTAGTGTTGGTTTGGAGGAGAATTTTTGGGCTGAAGCTACTGCTATTGCATGTTACTTAGTTAATCGGTCTCCAAACTCTGCTCTTGTTGATAAGACACCTATGGAAGCGTGGTCTGGTAAGAATCCCTCTCTTAGACATATTAGAGTCTTTGGCTGTGAAGTGTATGCTTATGTGTTAGATGTAAAAATATCTAAGCTGGAGAACAAGGCTATCAAATGTATTTTCATTGGCTATAATGCTAACATTAAAGGATACAAGCTTTGGAATCTTGTTACAGAAAAGGTTGTATATAGCAGGAGTGTAATCTTTCATGAGCTGAAACCTTCCACCTTGAATCTGCAGTCAGAGACAAAGTCTGAAAATAGTAAGGATGTAGCATCAATTCCTCCTACACCAGAGAAAGAGGAATTGAAGATTCAAAATGTACCTGAAACTGAGGAGAGCTCAAGCAGTTCTGACAGTTCTGAAGAAGAAGAACCTCAGCCTCAGCCGGTGAGGAGGTCAACCCGAGAAAGAAAACAACCAGATAGGTATGGTTCTCATTAATTGATTCTACTTGTGCCTACGCTTTAATTTCTAGCACTGATGAGCCTAGGACTGTAAAAGAGGCAATTAAAATGTCTAATTCAGATTCTTGGTTGGAAGCCATTGATGAAGAAATGGCGTCATTAGATAAAAATGAAACCTGGAGTCTGGTGCCCTTGCCTAAAGGCAGAAAACCTATGGGCTGCAAATGGGTATTTAAGAAAAAGATTGGTCTGGATGGCAGTGTAGAAAAATACAAGGCAAGACTGGTTGCAAAGGGTTATTCCCAAGTAGAGGGAATTGACTATGGGGAAATCTTCTCTCCTGTAGCAAAGCTGACGTCCATTAGATTTCTATTGTCACTTGCAGCAGCATATGACTTAGAGGTTGAACAAATGGATGTGAAGACAACATTTCTTCATGGTGATCTTGAAGAAGAAATCTATATGTCCCAACTGAGCACTTTGTTGAAAAAGGTAAAGAAAAACTGGTATGCAAATTAAAGAAGTCTTTGTATGGGTTAAAGCAGTCACCTAGAATGTGGTACTAGAAATTTGATACTTATTTATTATCTTTAGGCTTTGAGAGATCAAAATCATATCACTGTGTATATTGTAAAGCTGAAAGTGATCAAGTGCTTGTTATTGCTCTTTATGTTGATGATATGATGTTCATAGGAAATAGCAAGCTAATGATTTCTGATCTTAAGTCTCAGTTGTCTACTAAGTTCGAAATGAAGGATCTTGGTGCAGCAAGGTATATTCTGGGGATGGAAATAACCAGGGATAGGAAGAATAGAAAGCTTTGGCTCAGTCAGAGTAAGTATATAAGGACTGTTCTAGAGAGATTTTGTATGAATGATTGCAAGCAGTTAGTTGTTCCAGTCATGCAGGGAACAAAGCTATTTGTTGAGAACTATCCAAAATCTCCTGCTGAGATGGAGGACATGACCAGTGTACCCTATGCAAGTGCAGTAGGCAGTCTCATGTATGCAATGGTCTGTACAAGACCAGACATTGCCCAAGCAGTGGGAGTACTTAGTCGATTTATGGCAAATCCAAGTAGAATACATTGGGATGTTGTGAAGAGAGTTTTTAGATATTTGAAGGGAACTTCAGATTTTGCATTGTGTTACTATGGGAATTTGGTTGAATAACAGAGGACTCTCAACATTCATGGATATGTAGATTCTAATTGGGCAGGAGACATTGACAGCAGGAGATCCACCAGTGGATACGTTTTCATATTGAATGGTGGTGCAGTGAGTTGGATGAGCAAGCGGCAGGCTGTAGTCGCTTTGTCCACTACAGAGGTTGAATACATGGCAGCTACCCATGCTTGTAAAGAAGTTGTATGGTTGAAACGTTTGTGTTCTAACATTGGTTTTGATACAGGGGAAATAACAATTTTATGTGACAGTCAGAGTGCCATTTGTCTGGCAAAGAACCCAACTTTCCATGCTAGAACGAAACATATTGACGTACAGTACCATTTTGTATGAGATATGGTTGAGGATGGAAAGGTAAATTTGGAGAAAGTTGATACTCTGGAGAATGTTGCAGATGCATTGACGAAGCCAATGAGCACAGACAAGTTCAGGTGGTGTGATAGTTCAATGGGCCTTAGTGCCCATGTTTTTTAGTAAGTATTATTTGTGCTCTGGAGGTGCCTGTATGATCTTCGTTAAGTGGGAGATTGTTGGAAATATGTGCCTCAAACATTACAGGTTGAAACCTCCATTAGAGTCAAGTCGGTGTGACATCCTGATTGTCTGGCCGACTAGCAAGTATGATTTATTCAGTTTTGAACAAGTCGTTGTGACTTTGTTATTGTCTTACTGAAAGGTTACACTGTGGAGTCTATTGCTGCAACATGGTGTATTCATTATGACCTTATAGCGCTCGGGAGACCTCTGGCCGAAAGGCCATTCAATTGTGTATCGGCGAGACTCTTGGCAACTATGGTCTTTGGTGAAGCAAAAGGTTCTCGCTAAGATGTCTCAGCGAAGTGTTAATGTCTTGCCGACAGCATTTACTTTGTGGTCCTCGGGGTAACTCATGTTGGCTCAGTGAGAAGTCATAGCGAAAGCAAATGTTACGCCGACAGTGTTTGGTTTGTTTCATCGGGGAGACTTGGCCGAAGGAAGTGCCATCGGTAAGATGTCCTACCGAAGTGGATATGTCTCAGCGACGAAGACTTAAGAGTTAGTCTTCGGTGTAACTCTTGTCAAATGGTGGTCATCGGTGGAACACTGTGTTTTCGATAAGAAGTCCTAGCGACTCTGATGAGTCTCGCCGATGTTGAAGAATCTTCGAGGTAACGTAATGATCTCGGGGAAACATCTTGGCAATAAGCTCTTGTCTTGTCGACTATTCTTCGGAGCTCGTTATGACTTAATCTCATCGGTATAATGTCACACCGAAAGTTATGAGTTTGGGCGACAGCGATACATCTGGAGAATGTCGGAGAGAGGTCCTGGCGAGAACGATATGTTATGCCAACTGAATGTTTTCTTCGGAGTGACTTGTGACATCGATATGAAGTCTCTTGAAGCTTGGTAGAACATCCTGGCAACTACGATGACTCTTGGCGACAGTGGTATGAAGTATATGTGGCATCGGCGAGACACTGTTAGTGTCTCACCGAGACGCCAGAGCATTACAAATTATGTTGACCATCTGACTGTCATACGTGGAATCTCGTGGACGAATAGAGGGAGCCGAAAGTGAACCGTTAGCATTTGGTTCGTTGCGACAGTTCTGTGAGAAAGCTCGACAGTCAGGGAACACCATGGATATAGTTTGGAGTTGGAGACCCTTCGGGGTTGGATAGTGGTTCGATCAACATTGGAGTGTGAAGAATTCAAACTGTATCAGTAAAGGAATTAAAATCTGTAAAGGTTGTAACTTGGAAGTTTCTGTTCGAAGAATGTACATGATGAATGCTGATGTATAATGACACCAGAAAGATAAGTCTGGAAGTTGTATGTAATTTCATTACTGTAATACAAAGTGATTTCTCTTGGTGTGGTGGGTTTTTCTCCCGTAAGGGTTTTCCCACGTATATCTGGTGTTCATGTGTGATTGTCAAATACTTTGTTTCTATAATGTGTTTCATAGTGCATCTTAACTTTGACTGTAATTGTAAATTTTAAAGTGTATCTGCATTCTTTCCTGAGGTATTGGCGTTAGGAGAATTGTTTTCTGCATCTAATTTTCCTTACAAAATTCTTTGGCATATTCCATTTTGTAGACATTTTGACATATCTCGACTAAGGAATTTCTTGTGGTTCATGTATCATTCATGGATTTACATGTTTGGTTTCAACTATATGTTTTGGCTATTGGAATAAAGTTCCTTCTTAAATATAATCTTATAAAATAAATTTGGTGTAGGCTTTATAATTGGCACTACCTCAAATATATTAGTGCAAATATGTTTTTAAGACAAAAAGTGTTCACTTGGGAGTTATCTTTGTACCATGTGCTTAGAGTTTTACCAAGTTGAAAATTCTTCCACAATAGGATGAAATTATAAGGGCATTTGGAACATAGGTCTTGTGATCTTGAGGATTGATAAATTTAATTTGTTAGCTTTGCTCAGTTTACAATTAGATTCACTTCTTAAATTCATGTCATATTATGTTAGATTATAGGGAGCTAAATAATACCCTTAATTACATTTCTACCTTGTGTTACCCTATTTAAAAAACCCTCCTAGTACATCTTTCCAATAAAATATCCCCCTATTTTGATAACATATCTTAATTACCTATTTTTATAGTGACAATATTTATCTCTTTTTATTTCCCATCCTTATAGGTTTCTTTGGATACTTCATTAACACCACTCTAGCATCCAATTATTGGAATTTTTTAATGTAAAATATCACTTAAAAGGAAGATCGATTATTCGTTTTGATAAAATATCTTCATTTAAAATATACTCATGGTACACTTACTACACATCTATGAGTCACATCAACATTAAACCATTTTGTACTTTTAAGTTTAGTGTTATAGTATCTAATTTACATAAATAAAATCTACTTTTAATGACTATATTAGAATTAGAAAACATCAAAAGCTCTTATCTTTTACTTTGTATATATATGTACATGTGTGTGTATGCGCATAAATATCTATTTATGCATTCTTTATTATCTTTAATTTAAAATATCATAATCTTAGTTATGCAACTTTTTTTTAATTATTTTATTGAAAAAATATCAAACATCTAGGATCAAAAGGATTTTGTTAAAAGAATTCAAATGCCCTTATTATTAATCATTGTATCCATCTCGTTATGAAATTATCTACTAGTTATAGATCAAGTAAGATTAAAGTGAAACATATCTACATACACTTTATATTGAATATTATGTACCCTACCCCCAATACATATCAATTGGAGAAATTTGTAATCATCCCTTCCATTCATAATACTTAAGGGCGTATTTCTCTCTACATTAACATGATATAATATTTCCCATCTAGTGAATCCATCATAGACCACTTTCCCTTTTCTACTTATGGATTTCTAAGTCATTAGTGGCCTTTACATTCTCACCCAACAATTAACAACACATCCTTCAAATTTATGTAATTTGAATTATAAGTGATTAAGGGGTCTAAAAATTGCATTCAATTAAAATAATGGATAGTCAATATTCCTATGATCACAACTTTGACACTTAAAGGACATTGGTAATTTATCTTAGAAATCATTCGTAGCAGGTTGGAAACCCAATTAAAATTTTCCTGAAGGTTCCCCACTCTAAATCTCTTCAAAAATATTAGGGAGACACTAGAAAACAATTTCAATAAATTTAGAAACATTTTTAATAGTTCTATACCATTTTCTAGGCATTTATACAATGTTTCTTGTTCTATAAATTGATTTTGCTAATACTCCTTAAGTTTTGATGTTATTTTTATAAGTGTCAAAATATTCAAGTTCAAGTTCCAATATTTTTTTGAAAGTTCCTATTGTTTCCTTGAGAAGCTTACCCCATTTTTTTTAGTTGTTCCCATATTTGATACTCACTTTTTAATTTTGTTAATACCTACTTTTGATTATTGGTACAACATATGTCATAGCCCCTATCAAAGTATCTAGCAAAAATTTGTGCTTTTTACAACTTGATAATGTATGCTAGTAATGAGGATGTTTGTGTTTGATGGTAACCTTAACTCAATGCTCCATTAGTTTTCTCTTATAACATCATTGACATTATTGGTGCAACATATGTCATGGCCCCTAACAAAGTATCTAGCAAAAATTTATGCTTTTTACAACTTGATAATGTATGCTAGTAATGAGGATGTTTGTGCTCGATGGTAACCTTGACTCAATGCTCCATTAATTTGCTCCTTATAAAATCATTGAGATTCACAATTTAGTATATGTTATTTCATATTTTTCATATAAACTTATGGTGGCCATTAATAATTAACTAATATTCCCCCAAGAGACACCTATTTATATGGGGCATATTCTCTTATTTGGATTATTATAAATTAAGTGATGTGCAATAGGCAACATGTGATTCTATTGTATATTCTTTTGTGTTACAATAATATTATTTTCCATATACTTCATGTTCTTTATTTTCTTTCTTCCCTAGTGTATTCAATCCTATTTAAAATATATATTAATCATATATTAATCAATGGAGTGCAAGAAAGAACTTCTATAGTTAAATATTTATTGAACCTTCAATTCTTATAAAATATTTAATGCTTCAACCCACGTGGTGTGTAAGCACATAAGATCTCACATTTTATGCTTTAAGCCAATTTATAATTATAACAAGTGTATTATAAAATATAATATCAAAACTCACAGACTTTGTATAATTGACCATAGTTACAAGAATACATTTTACTAAAAAAATATTGGGCCATTGCAACACTAGGAATTAAGACCTAATCATAATGACAATGTGGTAAAATAAATTATGCATTTTGTATTTGATGTGTTGTTCTAAACATCAATTTAGCAAGTTGTTTAAGGTTTTTGACATGGTTGGTATAGTGTTAAGAATCTTGATTAGATTGAACACATCATAGTTTCTATTGCATTTTTTGATGATAAATAACAACATTTATCTTTTGATTATGGATGAGTATCCAATGCAAAAAAATTAATAATACCTCCACATCTATGATCCCACTCATTATGTCCATGATTACTAGGTTTTGTAGTAGAGACTATATCACAGGGGTAGATATCTTACTTCCAAGGGAATGTCTTGAAATAAGAAACTAAATTCATTTATAATTTTGAGTTTCCATATTTTTTTGATGTTTCATTTTTATTAAGAAATAATTGGGAAGCTGAGAACTTTAGCATAGAAAAAGAAATGGTGCACTTGAACTATCCATTTTTACATATGCCCATTTAATTTAGACTTGAAATTATTAACTGTAGGGGATGCTAAAGAAGAATTTTTGAAGGTTTTTAAAGAATCGGGAGGACCTACTGGTTTTCAAGGTATGCTCATTACATTTATAACTCTAA
Source organism: Sequoia sempervirens (assembly GCA_007258455.2). Classification (NCBI taxonomy): domain Eukaryota; kingdom Viridiplantae; phylum Streptophyta; class Pinopsida; order Cupressales; family Cupressaceae; genus Sequoia; species Sequoia sempervirens. The sequence goes on from VDFB02000020.1 coordinate 31,901,700, forward strand.
ACATTCAATAATAGAAATAATGCACAAAGTAGATGGTTTGTATCTTTTTCTTACAAATGTACTCTTTAATAGTTGGTTTTAAAAATATACATAAAAGATAAGCATTCATGTTAGTGATTAAATATGAATTTAAGTGTAAGAATTTTTGTTATCTAGGTGCTATCTCATGGCTCTTTCTTCCTGGACTTGTTGCTGGAATGGTATATAATGTTCCGGTAAGAAGATTAATATACTACATATACTTTATCAATTGAATTTCTAAGATATTTTAATTGATATATTTTTTCTTGCTTTACTTTTCAGGATGACTATTTGTATATTTATACAGCACTCTTTGTTTTTTCTTTTATTGGAATTGAGATGGACAAGCCAGACCAACCCTTCAACTTTGAGCCAAAAATCTATAATATGGAACGCAAGGCACGAGACAAATTCATGGAAGACTATAATTCCATGAGTATTTGGGAATTTAATGAAAAGTACAAGGATATATAGATAATTATATAATTTTAGAGCTTATTGTAGAACTTTAAGTAACAAATATTTATGTGACAATGATCTATATTTTGTTTATATTATTATTCAACCACTTTTATTTCATATTGTAATATTGGAGGATTATACGAGTTTAGAATTGCAATGGCAAACATTAGCAGATAAATGTACCCACAAATTTTATCCATAAATGCTTAGATAAATTGATATGTACTAAACAAAATTTAACACTTTAATAGTTTAAGGGTTTTACCTAAAAAATCTATTCCAATTAGATAATTGCATTCCCATCAATAATTTGGTTAAAATAAATATGACTTGGTAGTCCCATAATGCATTTTGAGGCATCCCATCCTCAATGAAAAATCTATTAAATGGGATGTGTCATTTCTATGTAGCACTAAAACCTTTTTGACAACAATAATAACATCATTATGGAATCAATTGAAATTTTTTTCCTAAGGCCAAAAAGCCTACTATAGTCAAATGGTCTATTGTTGTATACAACATTGAAAAACATAAAACAAAGAAAACTAAAAAAATTAATAAAGTTTAAAAGTAAAAACCCTAAAAAACTAAAATGATGATATATTTGAGATCCACTTAATAAAATAAAAATTAAGTACATTATGTTCCTTTCTAATGCATATAAAAAATTACCATACATTATAATAGAATGTGATCCTAGTGTTGGCATATTGTTGTCATTGATGTCAAAAGGGGATATCATGCAAGAAAGATTGTTGGCATGATGATAGAGGATGGTTGTGAGAGTTGTGGACCTAGTTTTGGAAGTGTGTGGTTGGCTCATGGTGTAGAAGAGTATATTCTATAATGTTGCTCAAAATGTTGCATAGTTGACACAAATGTTGTCATCTCTCTGCAACAGGTGCTTCCAAGTATTTGATGGTAGATTTGTGGCCAAGTTCAATGTGGGTTTTTCGAGAGCTTCACAGAGATGTAATTTGTAGGTCTTGATGGAAAGTGGTGTGCTCAGAATGGTTTTATGTCAACTCTCAATCAAAATTAGGGTTTACTCTAGTTAAACCCTAGGATAACAATCATGGGACTCTAACAGGCTTTCTATTTCGTCATTGACTTGTTATCGCAGGTTGAAAGTAGCTTAAGTTATTAATTAAGCCTATGGTGTTGTTGAGTGACCGGCCCCCTTGTTCTAGTATAACTAGCTCGACAGATATTTCTTACATCAGGGAGACTACACCTCATCGAGAGGATTCACTTCAAATTCCCTTCGACACCATGAAGGTGGCATATGGAGCTAGTGGATGATGATGCAAGAGATTGAAAGGTGGCATCAGCCCGCCAGCCCACAAAGATTTTGTGGGCCCATGCTTTCAGCTAGCGGTATGGTGGGGAACAATGTCAATTCAACTATGATGATTGGACGATGCACAGTAAACCTTGGTGGGACCCAATAGGAAGATGAATTTAGTGGAAGGTGATGACCTGTGAGGACAAGTGGCAACATGTGATTGACCAATATGTCAAGTCACATAGGTGATGGTTACTGCACGATATTGACAAGAATGGCATGTGGATAGTGGGACTACCCACTTGATAGGGGCCAATAGTGTATGTGTGAGCATGTCCACATGGCGAAGAGAAATTTCTCGGCAGACCAACTCACATCGTTGTTGTGAGTTGTGTGGAGATGATGTGGATGACAAATGGCGACAACCCACCAACCCATTGAGAATCAGTGGGCCCGTTGTTAGAACTCACGAGATAGCGAGCTTAGGACGCGTGTCTTGGTGGACCTCGACCATGGGAAGCGATGTATGAAGAAGATCAATGATGGAGATTTAAAGAAAAGTTCATCTGACGGTGGCATTTTAAATTTGTGACGATGAATGAGGAATGCAAGATCATGGCACAAAGGAAGAAGATTGATGGTCAGAATTTGAAAGTGAAGGCTTCAAATAGCTAAGACCGTGTAAACACTATTTCTTACCGGTAGCCAACCAAAAGGATGAAATTAATTGGTCTACCTACTCCAACAATCGATTTAATTGGTGATTTTAGTTGGAGAATGGTGGCACGGATCACCAAGGTGACAAAGATCAAAATCAGATTGAATAATCAGGAATAAATTAAATGCACTTCTAATTTTAAGGTTTGACAGAGAGTTGTTTTGGGAAAATTCTCGGTAACAGAATTAAATTTTGTGAAGCCCAATGTAGAGGTATGGTATTGAGGAAGATATTCAAAAATCCTTGCAGAGAATCTACACATGGATGAGAATCTCAAGGCGACCGATGCAGATCGGCGAAGGAGAAACAAAAAAAAATAATAATTACTGGCTAAGTGTGGAATAAAGTGGAGAAGTGATGTGAGAAGTGTGTAGCAGAATACATAGTGCATATGTGTCAGAGAGTATCAAGGGCCTCTTAAGGGTGGACAAAGAATGCACTAATGTAGAAGAAGAAAAGAAGAGTAGAAGAAGAGGGGTGTAGAACATTGTGCAGTTGCAACATAAAATTGTAATCAAATTGTAATGCTCTAAATTGTAAGTCTGATTGGTGGGTGCCATCAAATATTTGGGTAGGTGCTCAGATTAGGGAATGGGTGCTTCCTTGGAGTGGTTTCTTCTAAAACTAGGTTATCGGTGTCTCCTTAGGGTTGGTGCCCTTAAAGCATTGTAACTGAATATTGGATTATGAGGTTGGATTAGGACAGTAGCTCCTAGCAGCATTTCTCATTGTGGTTTTTCCCATCTTGGGTTTTCCATGTACATATTGTGTTATGTGATGCTTGTGTGTGTGCATGTTCATTTATTTGCATGTTAAGTCTCATTTTTCACATTAAGGGATTGAAGAGTTAATCTACACAAAGTGTTTAAGGGTTAATTTTAAGATCTACTGATTCACCCCCCCTCTCAATAGATTGTCGTGTTTCAACAATTGGTATAAGAGCCCTAGGTTCCGTAGGTGAAGCTTAATCATCTCGGGTAGATTCTGGTAGAGTGAACACAATGGACTATCAAGAAGGTTCTTCCACAAACAAAGTGCCTATGTTCAATGGAATAGATTATGCTTTTGTGTTCCATGAAATGGAGGCATATTTGATATGTATAGGATTTGATGTTTGGATGTTTGTCAAGAACAACTATGCTCCTCCTCCTACTCCTCCCACTGATGTTGTTGGGAAGAAGGACTATGAGATCAATGAAAGAGAAAGGCATGCCATTATCCGCAATTTGTCTAGATATGTGTGTGGAAAGATTATGCATTGTAAGACTGCACATGATGTCTGGGATAAATTAAAAAATATCTATGAAGGAGATGACAAGGTAAAGTTGGCAAAGATTCAAGTGTTAAGAGCTAGGTTTGAAGGCCTAAAGATGATTGCAGAGGAGAAGATTGCAGACTATCTTCTAAGAGTTGAAGATGTAGTAAACTCTATTAGAGGATGCAAAGAAGAAGTGAAAGAAAATGTCACTGTACAAAAATTTCTAAGGTCAATGACAAACAAATATGATCCCAAGATCTTTGCGATAGAAGAAGGAAGAGAAATGGAAAAAATCACTCTTGATGAGTTGCATGGAATATTCATTGCATATGAGATGAGGATGGGAGATGCTAAGCCTTCTAGGAGAGAAGTTGCATTCAAGGTTGTGAACAAGGATAAGGATGGGGCACCTAAGAAAGACAAAGCTACATCCATTGCATCAGAACAAGGAGAGACTGATGAGGAAGAAGCAAACTTCATCAAAAGATTAAGGAGACGATCTAGCAAGTACAAAGGGAGGTTACCCTTCAAGTGCTTTGACTATGGTAAAATAGGACATTTTGCTTCTAAATTCCCTTACAAGAATAATAAATCTAAACAAGAAGACTGTGATATGAAGAAACCCTACTATCCTAAGAAGACAAACTTTCCAAAGAAGAAAAAGAGCTTGTATATTCAAGAAGAAAGTGACTCATATGACACTAATGATAGTTCAGACGATGAACTAGACCGTGCCCTTGTAATGGAGGAAGAAGAGAAAGAATTTCTCTTCATGGCCAAATACTCAGTGAAATAGAAGCATGGTATGGGTAAACATCTTGGTGAAGAAGAAGCTGAAATAGATCTGGAAGGAGAACTCATTTCTGCCTTAGAAGATCTTGACATCTTGAGAGATGAAGTTGAAGGCCTAAAAAGGGTAAATAAGAAGATAACTAAAGATTGTGAGGAGTCTAATCAAATGGTAGTTAGTCTAAAACTTCAAGTGGAGGAAGCCAAAAGAATGGAAGAAGTAATAAAATCCAAATTAGAATTTGAAATGGACAAATGCATGAAGCTTGAGGCAAAAGTAGTTTCCTTAAGAAAGGATTTGGAGAAAGATAAAGAGCAAGTTGAAAAAGGATTGAAGCTAAAAGGTGGATCAAAAATTTTAGATGAGCTATTAAGTACTCAGAAGCCTTCTAACAAGGAGAAAGCGGGTTTAGGGTTGGAGAAAGGAAAGAGTTCCTTTATCATTGAGTCTGCAAAACTCTATGAAATATTTAGGTCAAGAGAAATGTCTAGCCCCGTTGGTAAAGAAGATTGCAAAGACAGTAAACCTGAAGATGAGAAGAAATCTACTAAGGTTAAGAAAACCTGTGAAGAAAAGAATCCTGCTACTAACAAGAAGGAAAACTGATCAATCCCTGATCAACAAAAGTAGAACATAACAAGAACGGATGTTGATGGATTTACAAGATTGCATGATCCAAGGAGGCCAAGACAAAGAAGACCACCTCATCCAACTCAAGGAAATGTTATGACCAGGTATTCATCATACTTCTATGGCTATTGCTATGCTTGTAATCAATTTGGTCATAGGGATAGAGAATGTAGTGTAGCCCCTAAAATGAGCACAAAATTTGTAAGAAAAAACCATTTTTCTCCTTTGATGGATATGAGTATAATCTATTACAACTGCACCAATTTTGGTCATTCAACTAGAAATTGTAGAACAAAGTTTCTGAGACCAAATGATCAGTTTAAAAGAAAGGCAAACCTACCTCCCAAGGTGAAAAAGGAATTAAATTTTTCTGACAAAGAAGAAGAGAAAGTTGAAAATAAGCCTAAGAAAGTGTAGAAGGAGAAAGAACATAATTCCACACAATCTATGATTTTCAAAACAGCACTGCATGCGAAGAAACAAAATTTGTGGGTAATTGATAGTGGTTGCTCCAAGCATATGACTGAAGAAAAAGCAAATTCATTGAACTTAAGAAGTGTAAAGAAGGATCAATAAGCCTAGGTGATAATACCACTGTCAAGATTTGTGGTAAAGGAATCTTGAGCCCGAATGGGAAGAATAAGGCAAAAGATGTCCTTTATGTTGAGAGATTGAAACATAACCTTCTAAGTGTTAGCAAGATGTGTGACAATGGTTACAAAATTGTATTTAATTCTAAATGCTACAAGATAAGAAAGAATGGCAAGACAATTGCACAAGGAGTAAGGACTGATAGTAATCTCTACAACCTTTGTGAAGTAAAAGGATAAAATTGTCTAATCAACCAAGCAGATGAAAGTTGGTTGTGGCATATAAGAATAGGGCATGTAAACTTTGATAATTTGGTAAAGATAAGTTCAAGAGGAATGGTTAGGAACATGCCTAGGTTAACGAAGCCTACAAATACTATCTGCAAAGGATGTCAGCAAGGAAAGAAAACAAGGTTTAAGTTTCAAACAAAGGATTATTCAACCACAAAACCCTTGCAAATAGTTCATACTAATCTGTGTGGTTCCACGAGGACAAGAGGATTACAAGATGAGAGATATTTTATGCTACTAATTGATGATTATATTAGAATGGCATGGGTAACTTTCCTAAAGGAGAAGGCTGAGGCATTTGAGAAGTTCAAGATATTAAAGAAACTAGTTGAGAAGGAAACCAGAAGAAAAATTAAATGCTTGAGATTAGATAGAGGTGGTGAATTCACATCAAGTGAATTCATTGGATATTGTGAAAAACATGAAATCAAGCGTCAATATTCTACACCAAGAACTCCACAACAAAATGGAGGGTAGAAAGAAGGAACAGAATTGTGAAAGATATGGCTAGAGAAATGTTAAGTGAAGACAAATTGGTAGATACTTTTTGGAAAGAAGCAGTCCACACTGCATTTTACAGTCAAAATAGAGCTCTTCTAAGAGAAAACAATGGAAAGACTCCTTATGAACTATGGTACAACAAATCTACATCTGTCAAGTATTTCAAAGTGTTTGGTAGCAAACACTACATAAAGAGAGAAGATGAGAACTTAGGAAGCTTTGATTCAAGATGTGATGAAGGAATATTTTTAGGATATTCCACCCAAATCAAGGCGTACAAGTGTTACAACAAGAGGTTGCACAAAATTGTGCAAAGCATCAATGTTAAGGTTGATAAAAATTTGAGTCATGATAAGCCCAGCAGAAATAACTTTGAAGTTGAATCAGAAGATGATGAAGAAGTTGTTGTAAATGAGGAAAGTGAGGAAGAAGAATGTGAAGAAGAGGTTGAACAATCACCTACAAAGTATGTGCAAAAGGATCATCTAGCAAATCAATAATTGGTGACAAAAATGAAGGAGTTCAGACTAGAAGAAGGCTTGCAAATAATAAAGAACAAGTAAACTTAGCTCTCTTGTCTCAAATTGAACCAAAGAGATTCATTGAGGCTAGTAAGGATGAAAGTTGGATAAAAGCCATGGAAGAGGAGCTCAATCATATTAAGAAGAAAAAGACATGAGAATTGGTTCCTAGAACACCAAGCAAAAATGTAATAGGAACTAAATGGTTATTCAGAAATAAGCTAAATGAAGATGGATCTATGGTTAGGAATAAGGAAAGATTAGTGTGCAAAGGGTATGCACAAGTTGAAGGAAATTATTTTGAAGAAACATTTGCACCTGTTGCAAGATTAGAAGCCACTAGAATGTTTCTTGCATTTTCAGTTTATAAAATATTTAAAGTGTATTAGATGGATGTTAAATCTGAATTTTTGAATGGAAATCTTGAAGAGGAAGTCTACATTGAATAGCCAGAAGGTTTTCAGCTATCAGAGGATGATGACTATAGATGCATCTATTGAGGAAAGCATTGTATGGTCTAAAGCAAGCACCAAGAGCTTGTTATTCAAGATTAGACAAATATGTACAACAACAAGGTTTAAGGAAAGGATGTGCAAATAGCAATTTGTATTTCAATTATGAAGGTGAGCACTTGATTGTTGTTGTGTATGTGGATGACATCATATTTGGTGGTAGCAATGATAAAATGTGTAAAGTATTTTCTACACATATGCAAGATGAATTTGAGATGTCAATGTTGGGAGAGTTGTAATTTTTCCTTGGTTTACAAATTGCACAAACAAAAAAAGGGATATTTGTATCTCAAAATTATGCTAAGGAAATGCTCAAGAAGTTTTGTATGGAGGATAGTCGACAAGTTAGTACCCCATGATAACTAGTTGTAAGCTAAGAAAATCAGATGAATCATCTAATGCAAATCAGATAGTTTATAGGTCAATGATTGGAAGTTTACTATACTTGACTGCATCAAGACCAAATATTATACAAGTAATGTGTATGGTAGCAAGATTTAAGGATGCACCAAAGGAGTCTCATGTCAACACAGTGAACAGAATATTTAGATACATCAAAACTATTGTTGACTATGGTTTGTGATACCCCAAGAGCAAAGATTTTTCTCTAACAGCATATACAGATGCAGATTGGGTTGGATGTGTGGATGATAGAAAAATCACAAGTGGAGGAGCGTTCTTCTTGAGAGACAAGTTGGTTTCCTAGATGACCAGAAGCAAAGTATGTAGCAGAAACATGTTGTACTCAAGTTCTATGGATGAAGCAAACACTTAAGGACATTAAGGTAGAGTACAATGAACCTATCTCTATTCTTTGTGATAATTCAAGTGTAATAAATATCTCAAAGAATCCAATCATGCACTCTAGAAAAAAGCACATATCCATAAAGTATCACTTCATTAGAGATAATTTTGTAGATAAAGAGGCCAGCATGGAATATGTTCCCACCAAAGAACAAGTAGCTAACATATTCACTAAGCCTCTTCCAAAGGATCAATTTGAATATCTGAGGAAGAAGTTGGGAGTAATTTCTCTCACATAATATCACTAAATATTAGTGATAGGGCATGAATCCAAGGGGAGCTAAAAAGTAAAGATGGATCAAGTCAGGAAACATTTGTTTTACAAATTTCTAACAACTTGATGGTTGCAGATTCAAGGATTCTCACTCTCTCTTTGAGTTGCTTGTCAAAGGGGGAGTATGTTTTCAAGGGGAGTGTGCCCTTTTCCATTGATGTCAAAGGGGGAGAAAGTTGTACAAATTCTCAAGAAACTGGGCAAGGGGGAGAATTGAGCTCAGATACTTTTAGACCATTGGCAGGTTGAGCATCTAGTTTTTCCATCAATGACAAAGGGCGAGATTGTTGGCATATTGTTTTCAGTGACGTCAAAAGGAGATATCATGCAAGAAATATTGTTCGCATGATGACAGAGGATGGTTATGAGAGTTGTGGACCTGGTTCTGGAAGTGTGTGGTTGGTTGATGGTGTAGAAGATTATATTCTGTAATGTTGCTCAAAATGTTGCATAGTTGACACAAATGTTGTCATCTCTCTGCAATAGTTCTTCTAGGTATTTGATGGCATATTTGTGGCCAAGTTCAATGTGGGTTTTTCAAGAGCTTCACAAAGATGTAATTTGCAAGTCTTGATGGAAAGTAGTGTGCTCAAAATGGTTTTATGTCATCTCTTGGTCAGAATTGGGGTTTACTCCAATTAAACCCTAGGATAACAGTCATGGCGCTCTAATAGGCTTTATATTTTGTCATTGACTTGTTATCATAGGTTGCAAGTAGCTTAAGTTATTACTTAATCCTATGGTTTCATTGAGTGACCGCCCCCCTTGTTCTAGTATAACCGGCTCGATGGATATTTCTTACATCAGGGAGACTACACCTCATCGAGAGGAGTCACTTTAGAGTCCCTTCGACACCACAAAGATGACATATGGAGCTAGTGGATGATGATGCAAGATATTGATAGGTGGCATCAGCCCGTGAAGATTTTGTGGGCCCACGCTTTCAACCAGCAATACAGTGAGGAATGGTGTCAATTCAACTATGATGATTGAATGATGCACAGTGAACCTTGGTGGGACCTAATAGGAAGATGAAGTTAGTGGAAGGTGATGACGTGTGAGGAAAAGTGGCGACATGTGATTGACCAATATGTCAAGTCACATAGGTGATGGTTGTTGCACGGTGCTAACAAGAATGACATGTGGACAATGGAACCACCCACTTGATAGGGACTAGTAGTGTATGTGTCAGCATGTCCAGATGGCAAAGAGTGATTGCTCAACAAACCAACTCACATCGTTGTTGTGAGTTGTGTGGTGATGTGGATGAAAAATGGCGATAGCCCGCCAACCCGTTGAGAATCAGTGGGCTCGTTGTCAGAGCTCGCGGGATAGCGGGCTTAGGATGCATGTCTTGGTGGACCCCGACCATGGAAAATGATGTATGAAGAAGATCGATGATGGAGATTTAAAGAAAATTTCATCTTACGATGGTGTTTTAAAGTTGTGACGATGAATGAGGAATGCAGGATCATGGCACAAAGGAAGAAGATTGATGGCCAAAATTTGAAGGTGAAGACTTCAAATGGCTAATACCATGTAAACGTGATTTCTAACTGGTAGTCGACCAGAAGGATGAAATTAATTGGTATACCTACTCCAATGATCGATTTAATTAGTGATTTGAGTTGGATAATGGTGGCACAGATCACCAAGTTGAGAGAGATTAAAATTAGATCGAATAATCTAGAATAAACTAAATGCACATCTTATTCTAAGGTTTGACAAAGAGGCATTTTGGGAAAATTCTTAGTAATTGAATTAAATGTTGTGTAGCTCAATGCAAAGGTATGGCATTGAGGAAGATATTCAAAAATATTTGCAAAGAATCTACACATGGATAAGAATATTGAGGCAACTAGTGCAGGTCGATGAAGGAGAAACAAAATAAAAAATCAATTACTGGCTAAGTGTGGAATAAAGTGGAGAAGTGATGTGAGAAGTGTGTAGCAGAAGATATAGTTCATAGGTTGTAGAGATTATCAAGTGCCTCTTAAGGGCAGACAAAGAATGCACTAATGTAGAAGAAGAAAAGCAGAGTAGAAGAAGAGGGGTGTAGAACATTGTGCAGTTGCAAATAGGTTGCAACATAGAATTGTAATCAAATTGTAATGCTCTGAATTGTAAGTCTGATTGGTGGGTGCCATCAAATATCTGGGTAGGTTCTCATATTAGGGAATGGGTGCTTCCTTGGAGTGGTTGCTCCTAAAACTAGGTGATTGGTGTCTCCTTAGGGTTGGTGCCCTACCCTTAAAGCATTGTAACTGAATATTGGATTGTGAGGTTGGATTAGGACAATAGCTCCTAGCAGCATTTCTCACCGTGGTTTTTCCCATCTTGAGTTTTCTATGTACATCTTGTGTTATGTGATGCTTGTGTGTGTGCATGTTCATGTATTTGCTTGTTAAGTCTCAATCTACACAATAAGGGATTGAAGAGTTAATCTACACAAAGTGTTTAAGGGTTAAAATTTTAAGACCTACTGATTCACCCCCCCCTCTTAGTAGATTGTTGTGTTCCAACACCTAGGTGCAACTTTGATTCATCTAGCCATAAATTAGGATTACATTTTTTACCATATACTTTTCTTTTCTTTCTTTCTATGGTCACTTTGAACAAATTTCCATATCCCTATTAATGTTTTTCCTAGATTTATCTCTAAATCAATTAAATAAATGCTTAGAAAGGAAAATGAATACTTTCTTAAAGTGTTTTAAATTTTTTGAATTTCACTATAACTTACTTGAATTAGACTTGTGAACATCTAATTATATTCTATGATTTCAAACATAAATATTTTACATGCTATTTTTACAATCAATGTACAAAAGGTAGAAAAAATAGAAACAATAAATAATTAAACTAACAACAAATATATATAGTTGTTTAAGTATTTATTAAACAAGCTTTAGGGAATTATTTTTACATGTCAAAAAAATTGAACTCAATTGTTTCAATCATTGGGTTCTCATTATGCAATATCGTCAAATTTCTAAATTTGACATCTAGTATGGAATTCTAAGTCAACTCTTGGACTTCCAATGCTCTTTAGAAGCTAATATTGGTGTCAATAGAAAAATATACTTTTACATTACATGTTGTGACACGGTTCCATTTCATCTTTTATTGAATAAAAAAGTAATGGAAGTTTATAATTTCTTCCTCCATGATTTTTTCTTTTTATCCTATGAGTCCTTTATTGGAAAATCATGTATATAGTAAAATATGATCTTAATTATATAAACCTACAAATAGGGAAAGGTAGAAGGCCTCTCATAGAAGGCACACTTAAAGGAAATAATGAGCATCATATATAGGACAATTAAGAGGGTAATAAGGGTGATATTTAAATGAGTGGCTATAAAAATGATAATTAGAAGAGCAATAAAGTAATATAATATATAAAATAAAAATTAATAAATGTAATATACTTAGATAAATAAAAGAGGTAAATAAAATAGATATGGACATGTTCAACATTTTGTTGCATTAATCTCTCTTTTTGACTGAGCACTTGTGGAGAGACTAGGGTGAAATCGAGATAGATAAAAGACACCCTAACTAATCATAGTAGGGAAATCTTAATATCTAGTGTATATTTCCATTTTATCTCTTATGCTAGAGTATTTAAAATATTTACTTGCAACTTTCCTTCTAAAGGTGGAACTTGTTTTCCTTAAGGGGAATTTACCTAGTGTTACATTACTATTTAGCCAATATCTATGACAATGGTCAATGTGGTCAATTAGAGATAATTATAAGAAGGGAAAATTAACATCATTGTCCATGGACAATGATGTTAGCTAAGTGAAGTTCATGGCCAAATTGGGCTCCTAAGAGATTATTTAAATGGTCTAGAAAGGGTAATCGGTTGATTCATAATTGACATGAATATTTTAATGAACGAGCTACATGAAATAGATTTTTTCTCGCAAGTACTAAGTTTAATTGACCAAGATAAAGGGAAATAAAATATGATGTTCATATGTAAGGAACCAATAATAGAAATAAAGGAAACACACATAGGTATATCCAAAAATGACAACAACATAATGGTTTATATTATTTTTTCAATGTCACTTTGAGGGATAACCTCCTAATAGAGAATATACCCCATAAAAAATATTCAAGTTAAATTTCACATGGAAAGTTATTACAATATAAAGAGTTGTGAAAGACAATTATGAATATTTTATGCATCTGGGATAAATAATTTTATCCTAATTTATCATATGGGTGACTTACACAGCATATGTGTCTAATATTATATTAACTAATAAATAATAACCATAAAAAAATGGAGGTTCATAAATTTCCCATCCCTTTAAAAACTATTTATCCTCGAATATTGAAATTAGGAAAGTCAAAGAGAATGTTGGTTGGCTTTCATGTTTGTATTACACTTAAACATCCTCTATAGAATGAGTTTGATGATGTTTGACCAGTGTATTTGTCCAATATAGAATTTGGTTTTAAAAATATGAATCCCATCTCATCCTATGTGGGTAGTTTTGTTGGGTCTCTTATAGCATGCCTAATGATTATCTTGAGTCAAGAGACATGAAAAACGTAGTGGGTTTTTGAAGAGGGTGGAATGCAATTTCGTACATCACCTCACTGATGCATTTCACCACTTGATAAGAAACATTAAATTTTGGAACCAACTTATGATCCACATTGTCACACAAGGATATTTCTGTGTATGGATAGAGATGTAAAAATATTGAATCACCAATTGTAAAGGTATTCTTTTTCCTATGTTGACCCACTTATTTTTCCATTGGTTATGTTTCTACACTAAATTATCTATAAGGACCCCAATAATTTCCTCCCATTTGACAAGAGAATTGTCAACCACTTAAATTATGGAATAACTTGGAATATAAGTATCCAAAGAAGGTGAAGGATGAATATAGGTAGTCATATGTGGTCATATTGGAGGAATCATGAATGAGAGGAAACCACTTGACTTGTTGCCCTTGTTATTTGGACAAAAAATAGTCCCAATATTTTTTTGGAAACCTTAGTTTAACTATCAATCTAAGGATGATAAGAAAAATTCATGTTTAATTAAGTGACTTTCAACTTAAATAATTCCTACAAGAATTTTCTAGTAAAATTAGGATCACAAACACTAATTATGTTCTGATCCATGTTATTAAATCAAATATTGAGTTGAATAAGTTTTGAGTTATAAAAGAATCTATGTAAGATTCAAACAATACACATGTTGGTGTTACAATTCGCACCTCTGAAGTGTGTATTGGAAACAAATAGCTATGCACAATATTAACTACTCTTAAAATTAGGAGGGGAAGCTCTCTCTTTTGCTAATATGCGTAAAAAGTAAAGTATTCTAAATTCCTATATTTTTTACTCGGCTAGTAGAGGAAAAAGGTTAAGAAACCACATACATTGCAGCTAAGGTTTTCTCTGGTTTTGTAGATCTTAACTACAACTAGGCTAACACTAAAACTATCCTATTTCCTCTAGAAAAATAGAGCAAGAGGAATTAGGAGCAATGGGGAATGTATACAATAAACTCTATCTCAGGATTCCCAAGGAGGTAAAATACTCTATCTAAGGTGTAGGCTGAAATAAAGGTTTTTGGAAACAACATCAAACAACAAGCTAGTTCTCAGGATTCCCAAGGAGGTGGAACACCTATCTGAGGTGTAGGCTGAAAGTAGATTACTAGAAACAAACACTAAACAACAATATTTATTTCTAAATTCCCAAGGAGGAGGAACCCCTATCTGAGGTGTAGATATGAAAGAAAGACTATTAAAACAACATCAAATGATAATCTCTATTTCTAAATTCCCAAGGAGGAGGAACCCCTATCTGAGGTGTAGATATGAAAGAAATATTATTCAAAAAAAAAAATATGGGACAGAAAATTGCATGAAGGAACTAACGCACAATAAACGATCAACCAGCTTTATATTAAACAAAGTGAACAAGTACAGAATAGCAATATTGCATAGCAAGGTGGGCACAACAATTTGTTATCACAGCAAAAGTTAAAATACAAATGAGCAAGGGTGCTCTTATTTATAGAAGCTCAAAGGAGTAGGGAACCCTAAAATCTCCTCGAGTGACCATTAGTCTTGCAAGCATGCAAGATTTATTACTAAGTCTAAATGTATGCAACTTAATAGTTAACTGGAAAAACTACCTTAGTTAACCAATTCAAAACTAAACTAATTGGACTTTGCAAAATGCAAGTCCTTATTGATATGAGATTCAACTAATAACCAACATCAGTTAACTAAAATATAACTCCATATTGTTGGAAAATGTGCCTCAACTTGCTGGCTTGAACCATTGTTAAAGACTTGGAAGATTTCTCCTTTGTTGGTCTTCTTTGTTGGCCTATCGCCCAAATCTTGAACCTTGAAACCTATGTCGTGAGGTTCTGAAAGATTGTAACTGGGCGACAGTGTGTTGGCCGTGGGATCGCTAAATGTTCTAACCTTGGAACCTTGTTGCAGAGTTCGAAAGTTTCTTAACTTCCTGACTGGCCGATCTCCTTTGTTGTCGCGGTGATCAGGAATTTCCTAACCTTCAGTAGAGGTTGTGAAGTTTAGGTTTCTTCTGATTAGGAAATCCTTCTATCTAGATTTTGTGGCTTCTAGGAACTTTGTAACCTCCATAGTGAGGTTTGGAAGTTGTAGTTTTGGGCGACAGGGTGATTCCCTTATCGGCAAGTCGTAGGTTTTGGGAACTTCGTAACCTGTCAAGAGGTTCTGAAGTTCGATTCTCCAGTGATAGAGCAACTTGGATGCCGGTGGATGGTGGGACCTATCTATGTGGATGGTGACGTCAATTGTACGGCAGTGACATGGATGTTGCGTGGATGGTGGGGAACACTTGGGACCCTTTTGGTTGGTGGATTGTGAGTGGCCGACAAGTGGTGATGACGTGGAGGACAGATGGCATGTGGGCCCATGTGCTCGAGGGTTGACTCGGTGACTCTTTGAGAACCCTACGTTCGACGATGGAGATTTTTTTGACTTCCTATCCAACGGCCAACATTGATGATGGCATATGGCTCGAGATGAAACCCTAAAGGGTGTGGTAGTTGAACAGTCGGTTGGCGATAGAGAAAATTCTAGGCATCGGCTAGTGTGTCCATCGTGGAAGCTCTCGCAGAGCGGAGGTCGACCTTGGTCAAGTCGAGTTGCAGGCCGAAAGGCTAGATGCAGCGAAGGCTAAGGGAAACTCTCTCGGAGCTCAAAGCTTGGAGCAGAGAGTGGTGGCGACTGTGAGCAGTGGTAACCATAAGGCATGGAGGCTAGATGTGAGGCCGAAGGACTGAGTACTGGATGAGGCTACCAAGTGGAGACTGAGATGATGCGCGCAGGCCGAGAGGCTACTTGTAGGTCGTGTGGCTGGGCGTCGAACAAGCCAAGGAGGTCAAGATGTTGGATGCATGTTGAGAGGCCAAATGCAAGTAGAGAGGCTGAGATGCTAGGCACGAACTGGTTGAGAACCTGGGTGTATGTCGAGAGGTTGTGATTTCGTGGGAGAGATGAATCTTGTAGAAGGTGAAGGCCGAGCAACTGTGTGACGAAGAGGCCAAGAGGCTGATGGTCGAGTCATGTAGTTGTGTAGCTGCAAGATGTCTCCCGCTAAGAGATATGGTCATGAGGGGTTTGTGCTGCTGGATTTTTCTCTAGAATGAAACAAGATGTAAACTTTGTAAAGGTCGTGAGCTTGATATTGTATTGTAACTATATTTTTTTGTTGAATAATATAATGGCGATCTGGGCTTTTGGAGTGTGGGGTTTTTTACCCAAAAGGGTTTTCCCCATGTATATCTGTGTGTTTATGTCTTTTGTTTCATCTTTCATGGCTGTTGATTTTGTGTGTTTGAATATGTTAATGATGTTGTTAAAACTGATTTGCATGAGTTTCTCTCTAAGGGTCAATGTGGGAAATGAACTGTGCATGTTTTCGCTTTGTGGCATAGTGGTCTGTGTCTTTGAGGCAATCTAATGAAAATAAAATTACTAAAGGTACTGTTGTTCTCAGATGTTTCTATCTGAGATGACCTGCGATTTCCCAATAGTGGTATCAGAGCAGTGTGACTGCAGGAAGAATGGAGTCTAGGACTTGCTGATACCAACAAGTGGTATCAGAGCCTTCATCAGGGATTTGTTTTTCTTCCTGGTGTGTTGTTGTTCTGGGTATTCCTTCTATGAAGATTTCTTAGTCTTGGGCTTGAGGAAATTTGGAGGAATCAGCTAATGTTTTGATCCTTCGATGAGTGGAAGTTCTTTCTTTTCTATTAAAGTTTTTGAGACAACACGTAGCATGAAAGACGACGAAAATGGAGAGACTTGAGTTGGTCATATTCAAATGATGTGACCTGAAGCTTGTGAGTTGGAAGTGGTATAACCCTGATGCAAGGGGTGTGATTTTATGCTTATGGTTGTGTTGCAACAAAGCTTTCATATTGGGTGGCTGCATGGGAGGCTCCCTGATGATATGGAGAAGCTTGGGTTGTTGTTCAGTCATGGAGTGTTGTGCTTATGTTGGGTTTTTTTGACCTGGTGTTGAAGGTTTTTTTCTCTGTAATCTGATTGCATGAAGGCTATAGAGTTGGTCTTTCGATGATCTGGAAGCTTCTGTAATAGCCTACCTCTCATATGCATGTGCATGTTGGTGGTTTTGTATTTGGCTTGAAATGGGCCTGGAGTTCCTGAACTGTTGTTTGTACTTGCATGGCTCTGTGGTTTTGCAGGTTTTACACGGTCAAGCAAAACTTGTGGTTATGTGGAGTTGTTAAGCTATTTTCTAGACCCTGGATTTTTGGGTGTGACTAGATGATATAGTTGCAGTTCGACATGGTTTGAGGAGGTGTGATATCTTCTCTGCATGGGAGTGTTGGTACGTGATTTATCACTCAACATTCTTGTGGTGGTGCTCGTGGGTTCCTTGACTATGGTGATCATTGTGGACGTGATTGGTGAATCGGATCTGAGCTTGATTTGGTGTTTGAGTCAAGTTGTCTACATTGTTGTTCTCTTTGAGATCTCAGTTTTGCAGTTTCCAATGCGATGATGGGTTTGCATGTTTTTGTTGAATGGATCTATGGGTTGTGCAATTTTGTGGGCTATCTTTACCTACATGTTTGTTGTGAGACAACTTGAAAGTGGATTGTCTATATCCACGAGGTTGATTCATTATTGGTGCAGACTTGTTAGTTGGCCTTGTCTGTGGTCACTTGTGCATTGGTGCGGTGCTTTGAGATGAGAGGATGGATGGTTTCGAGTACTTGAATAGTTGGATATGGGGACCTATAGCACATTTATCATGATGTCATGGATAGCTTGGATACACTACCTTGTGTAAGCTTATGACAGTGATGGTTTTAGTCTGCTTGGCATTGTTGTTAGATGGACATGTTGTTGTTGTGGACCAGGAGGATTTTTAGTTTAGCAGATGTTTGGTCATGATGCTTGGAGAGCTCGGTGTCACGGTTCAGTGGGAGCTTTAGCAATGACTGTGGGTTCATCATGTGGTGGTGAATGATGTTCTTTAGTGTTGCAAATGTTACTAGGAGGAGCTCTTAGATCATGTTGTTGCAAAAGGGTTCTTTTGCATTTGCATGGACACTATTTGAAGATGTGTAACATCTTGGAGCCATGGAGGACTCTTGGATTCTTTGGTTAATATGTTGGTGGTGCTTGACAGGTGATGTTGGTTTAGAGTTTGTTTTGTTTCATGTCATGGTATACTCTTGATTGCGCATTAGAGTTTTGGCATGATGCATTTCTCTTGAGACAATAGTAGGTTCACCTAGAGCATGGGATCTCCTAAGGGGATGTGTAGATCATGATTTCATGATAAGTTCCTAGTTCAGATGATTGGAGCTTTGACAATGGCCTGGTTTTTTCTTTGTGTATTGGGTGCATTGGTCATATGCTTGAGAACTTCATGATGGTGCAGTGTTGCATTTGGAGTCTAGCATGAGATGATCGGTTGGAAGTGCTCATGGATACATGGAGAATAAGGTGACAGATTTGGCATCCAGAGACTTGGCATGCCTTGATCTTTCAGTTTTAGCTTTACCCATGCAGTGGGAGTTCTGGTTGTGTTTGGTCTTCTTTGACGGGTTGACACATGGAGCTTGTTTCTGCGGTTGATGGGTTGGTTGTGATGGTGGCATGAGTTTGCTGATGTTGATACCTTGTAGGTATGAGTGATTGGATGGATTAGCATGTGTTGTGGGTGCTATTTTTCAGTCACGTGGGTTAATTAGCTGGATGGGAGCAGCTAGTTTTTTGGTTGTTGTTCTAGTTGATGTTTTGTCTTGTTTATGGAGGATGGCTTCATGTATGTGTTCAAGTTGAGGTTGTTGCTTTTGTATTGCTTGTGAGCATAGTGGAGTGGTGGATATGTTGGTTCCTTTTTCATCTGTAGGATCTAATGCTTGTGTTCTTGAAACTGGAAACTAGTGTATATACGCCCTGGCTCGTTCTTTTTCCTATGATGGATGTTTGGAATTGTTGCTTGAGTTGGCGGACATCTTGGATGTTGTTGCAGGTGTCTTGGTTGGAGCATGAAAGCATTGTTTAATATTCTTGTGTTTGCTTTGGAGGAAGCCAGTAAGTCTTCGTCAAGTGGGAGCTTGTTGGAAAATGTGCCTCAACTTGCTGGCTTGAACCGTTGTTAAAGACTTGGCAGATTTCTCCTTTGTTGGTATTCTTTGTCGGCCTATTGCCCAAATCTTGAAACTTGAAGCCTATGTCATGGGGTTCTGAAAGATTGTAACTGGGCGACAATGTGCTGGTTGCAGGATCGTTGAATGTTCTAACCTTGGAACCTTGTCATAGAGTTCAGAAGTTTCTTAACTTCCTGACTGGTCGATCTCCTTTGTTGTCATGGCAATCGAGAATTTCCTAACCTTTAGTAGAGGTTGTGAAGTTCAGGTTTCTTTCGATTGGGCGATCCTTCTATCAGGATGTTACGGCTTCTGGGAACTTTGTAACCTCCGTTGTGAGCTTTGGAAGTTAGAGTTTTGGACAACAGGGCGATTCCCTTATCGGCAAGTCACGGGTTTTGGGAACGTTGTAACCTCTGTCAAGAGGTTCTGAAGTTCAGTTCTCCAACAATAGAGTGACTTGGATGTCGGTGGATGGTGGGACCTATTTGCATGAATGGTGATGTCAATTGTATAGCAGTGACATGGATGCTACATGGATGGTGGGGACCACTTGGGACCCATTTGGTTGGTGGATCGTGAGTGGCCAACAAGTGGTAATGATGTGGAGGATAGATGGCATGTGGGCCAATGTGCTCGAGGGTTGACTCAGTGACTCTCTGAGAACCCTAAGTTCGATGGTAGAGATTTTTTTGGCTTCCTATCTGACGGCCAACATTGATGATGGCATATGGCTCGAGATGAAACCCTAAAGGGTGCGATAGTTGAATGGTCGGTTGGCGATAGAGAATATTCTCAGCATTGGCTAGTGTGTCCATCATGGAAGCTCTTGCAGAGCAGAGGTTGACCCTGGTCAATTCGAGCTACAGGCCGAAAGGCCAGATGCGGCGAAGGTTGAGGGAAACTCTCTGAGAGCTCAAAGCTTGGAGCAGAGAGTGGCAGTGACTATGAGCAGTGGTAACCAAAAGGCGTGGAGGCTAGATGTGAGGCTGAAGGGATGAGTACTGGTTGAGGCTACCAGGAGGAGACCGAGATGATGTACGGAGGTTGAGAGGCTACGTGGAGGTCGAGTGGTTGGGCGCCAAACAAGCCAAGGAGTTTGAGATGTTGGATGTAGGCCGAGAGGTTGGATGCAAGCAGAGAGGCTGAGATGTTGGGCACGAATGGGCTGAGAACCTAGGTGTATGCCAAGAGGTTGTGACGTCGTGGGAGAGATGAATCTTGTAGAAGGTGACGGTCGAGCGACTGTGCGATGAAGAGGCCAAGAGGTCGATGATCGAGTTGTGTAGTTGTGTAGCCATGAGATGTCTCCTGCTAAGAGAGATGATCACGAGGGGTTTGTGCTGCCAAATTTTCTCTAGAATGAAACAAGATGTAAACTTTGTAAAGATTGTGAGCCTGATATTGTATTGTAACTGTATTTTGTTGCTAAATAATACAATGGCGATCTGGGCTTTTGGAGTGTGGGGTTTTTTACTTGAAAGGGCTTTCCCCACATATATCTGTGTGTTTGTCTTATGTTTCATCTTTCATGGTTGTTGATTCTGCATGTTTGAATCTGTAAATGGTGTTGTTGAAACTGATTTGCATGAATTTCTCTCTAAGGGTCAATGTGGGAAATGAACTGTGCCTGTTTCCACTTTGTGGCATAGTGGTCTATGTCTTTGAGGCAATCTGATGAAAATAAAATTATCGAAGGCACTGCTATTCTCAGATGTTTCTATCTGAGATGACCTACGATTTCCCAACACATATGTACATAGGTATCTCCAAAATAGATGTGCACAAAAGGTGGGACAACAAGTTAACTTGGAAAGAGGCATCAAGTTAACTGTTGTGTTTAATATCTATCTTGAAAAGGTGGGACGTCCTAACTCTGTAGTTCACTAGCTATGATCTTGAGCAATTAACTCCTCCAAGAAGTTGTTTTCAACATTACCATCTGGAGGTCATCACATGCCTTGAGAGTCAGTTTGCTACTTGTCAGCTACTTGAGCAATCCTAGAAATATTTGTACACTTCAACTGGAAATTCACTGATTGGTAACTTTGGTGGCTCTGTAACTGGAGTGATGATCTCTATTTTTCTACAGCTTGACGATTCTAACGCTTTTCTTGATTCTTCTCAATGGAAGAGTGTTGCATGATGAAATTGTGAAGCTTGACTATGAACACTCTAGCTGTGAGAAATGCACACAAACTCATTGCACACATAGAATTCCAACGGTACTCAACCCTCTAAACTGGCCTGGAAAGGATATCAGCTATACGAGGTATGAAACCATGTGGACTTTGAGTGACTACGCCTATCAAATTGTCTAAATCAACCCTCCAAATGCGCTTAATGCAAATCGGTGTCAACTTTTCTTATGAAATCGTGAATCAAGACTGATTTGGTCTTGTATTCGGTTTGAGTGAATTGCATACTAAAAAACTTGACTATTGACTATAAACATGGATATGTTCCAGAAACTTTTTCGGTGAGGCTAAAAATAGCTTTTGATGAGGCTAAAAATAGCTTGTTGAGGGGCAAATTTTATGAAAAATTCTGAGACGTGGGTTTTGTAGAGAATGTATTTCTAAGCAAACCCACAATGTCAAAAATTCAAAAAAATGACTTTTGCCTTGGCATGCAAAGACTTTTCAGAAAAAAGAAATAAGGTTGTAGGGGCACCAAGGGCATTTTTTCCCGAAAAAATCTGGCATATGGGTTTTGTAGCCGCCAATGTGTTGATCAAACCCAAATTCTTCATTTTTTGAAATTTTGACTTTTTCACTAGCATGCAAAGGAATCTTCAAAAAAAAGCACAATACCTAAAAAAGAGAAGCAATGGGGCAATTTTCTCAAAAAAAATCGGCACATGGGTTTTGAAGAGAACGTTGTGCTAAACAAACCTAGATGACCAAAACTATGAAAAATTGTCATTTACTTGGACATGAGAGAGAAAACCTAAGACAAGGATAGAAGAAATGTGAGGGGGAGAAGATAGAAATTATATTCTACCTCTGTCAATCTTCAAGAAAATCGCCTCCTTCTACCCAATATGATGAAGTCTGCCAAGCATGTGCTGGAAAGATGAAGCATGAATAATTATTCCTCTATGCAACCTGAGTGAAGAACCTCGAAGAACACTAAAATTGGCTTTTGTTTGATCCTTCAAAAGGAGTTGGAGAGAAAATAGTTGATTTTAGCTTCAACCTGCAAGAAATAATGAAGTTGTGACGCTTATGCTTGAATGAATAAGCATTTTGAAGGTGGTATTGACAGTTCTAGATAGGTGCACCAACCCTAATTGAGTTAATCCTTGTGCATGCATCATGAACTGGAGTTCTCCATTAATTTTGGACGCCACATGCAAGAGGTAGTACGCAAAAATCACAATTGAGAGTAAAATTGTCAAACTTTGACTTTGGTGCCCAAGCTTGAAAAAGTTAGAAAAAATTTCAAAGATTTTCAACTTCCACTATGATGAACTACCTTTGTTTGACCCTAAATTTTGGATGCCTGGTTGATCCTAAAGCTGAGATGACACATTCATCGTGAAATTGGATCAAGTCTAAAAAGATGTTGCTAGGAACAACAAACGCTAAAAACTTCATCTGGTGCCTTGAATTCTAGGTCGCCTTTTCCTAAAAGGGTGCATTTTTCACCAGACTTAGCCACTTTTTGGAATGTTTTTTTATTTCGTCAATTTGATCCTCTGTGCTATAATCTACAATTGTCAGTGACTGATGACTCCCACGAACACATCGAGATATGGAATGGAAAACCAATTCAATTCTGGAAAGAATGACTAGTATTGCAACATCTAAAAGTTGGTTTATGATGCTCAAAATCAAGGGCACCCCTGGCCTGCAGGAGCGCAATTGGGTTTCTGAAACACATTTTGTAATTTGCAACTTCCAACAAAACACTCCACTTTGATTCTCATTGTCGGGAGCTGGATTGCTTTAATGCATGTGCTAATGATCTCATTGTGAAGTTTGAACAACTTGGAAGAGATGTTCCTGGGAGTCACAGGGCCAAAAGATTGCATCTTAGGCCTCCAATAGAAGGGCGCCTTTCTCAAGAAAGGTACATTTTTTCCAACAGTCAAATTTCCACTCACTTTCATCCTTTATCATTTTCCATTTGATCTTCATTTATGGGTGCTTGACAAGTCCCAAGAATTGGCAACTAGATTTGTTGCGTAGCTAGAAGGATTTTGAATAGATCTCTTGAAGAAGACAATTTTTGAAAACTTCATATGATAGACCAAAAGGCTAGGCACCCCTAGCCTGTAGAGGTACATCTAACATTTTATCTTTCATTTTACCCTCTGTTTTATGTGCTCACCATATCAATAGCTATGGTCGTTCAATATGTCTTATGGACTAGCGAATGGATCTATCGTGAAGCTGGACTAAATCTGGAGAGATCACCCGAAGATGATTATTGCAAAAACTTTCATCTTACAAGCTTTATTCTTGGGCGCTCCTGGGCTACAAGGGCACATTTTTTGTAATTTGACTGTTGTCTTTGACGTTTGTTGCCTCATGTGTCTTCTGCCTCCATAGTCATTTGTCGGTGTTTGACAAATTTGATGGATTCACTTGATGGTTCACTGGAAAGCCAACAAAATTTTGGAGAAGATGATTGTATTCGCAACCACTAATAACTGCATTTAGGCCTTCAAATTCAAGTGCACCCCTAGCCTACAAGGGCACAATTAACTCCAGAGTTGGTGATTTTCAGATGATTTTCACTATTTTGCACTTCAGGAACACCATGTTGTGATGTTGAGTTGACTACGTTGACGCATTACTGCTGCTGACAAAAGTACATGACTACATTTTACCATTTTTACGTGTACGAACACTGCAAAGTTGATTTGGATGTTGAGTGTGCAAGCATCTCCCACACAACAAGGCGTAGTGTTTCCAGACTTAGAATATTTTTTACAATTTTCACCATTTGAAAATCCCCTCCATCGTGAAGCATCTTTTTCAACATCTTTCTCCACAGAATCTTTGATGATGAGTTTGAGGCTTAGATTTCGACACTTGGTATTGGCCAACTGCCATTGACGACCTTAGAGGTCCTAAATTTTTTCCTAAAAAAGTGAAAACAACCCACCAGACTTAAACTGACTTTTTCTTGATTTTGACTTCACCAATGTGATCATGAAGTGAAATAAGCCAATCAAAATTATTTTCAGTTAATTCTGGCAAGATCCTATTTTTTAGGATTTTTCCTAAAAATAGGGGCCCAAAAACCCTAATTTTCAAATTTTTCAAATTTTGCCAGTATCTTCTAGACATTAAACCCACAAAAATCTCATGCTTTTTTTGACCTAAAACTGACTTTTGACGACAATTTTACAAGATCTAGACCATTTTAATCAAAATGCCTTATTGAAGTGGAAAATTTATTTTGGGTACAACACAAAAATGAGCATACTTAGTAAATTAGTCAATGATGACCAAATTACATGTTTATCGCTTGAATTTGGAATACCCAACCATAAAATCTATAGCAATATTTTCACATCATGCCATGAATAAGAAGGGTCCCTAAGGACCCTAACAATTTTATGGTTCCCCATTTGTTCTATTGACACACATCACATTCTATCATAAAGATTTTCACATCTAGCTCAAGACCATACCAAAAGAAATCACTCATGACACAATCATGTCTTTAATAAAATTGAGAGAATTGTAGTGGGGAGGAAAGAATTTCCATAAGAAACTAAGGATTGAGATGAGTTGGGGCATAAATAAATGTAGTCATGATTTTTCAATACGTGTCCCTTTCATTAAAATCCTGATGCAAATTATGGGTTTTGTTCCAACTAATGTAGGATAGCCCAAATTTTTATATTTGTTGCCCATTCCAAATTAATCTCTTCCACACATTGAAAGAGAAAATAATGTACCCTCCTCTTCATTTTTTGTGAGAATGCATCAACAACCAAAAAAATAGTTTCCCTTCTTATAGATAATCTCATAATAATAAACTTGCATTTTTTAATCACTTTTGTTGTTTAGGAAATGAAATTAATTGTTACAATAAAATATTTCAAGCAATGATAATCAAATTTAATTTGAAAATTTTAACCTAAGAGATAAAAAAAAATTATTGCTACATAATATGGAGGATATCCATTATATCTTTTTAATATATGGATTTAGTCATATTACAACCTATCAATTAATTATTGGTGAAGGTAAGTGGTTAGTCTTCTTGCATTAAAACACCACACACACACACACAAAATGCATCACACTAGAATAAAACAATTTTTAAAATTTGAGATGGCAAAAACTAGAGTGGAACACATAATGACTTTGAGTGCAAGCAATACCAAATAAACTTATCCAATCAAAAAAATGAATTATTTTTTAGTATTGTTGTCAAATGGTCTACAATTTTACCACAATCATAAACAAGCGTGTAGTAGTACCATTTTTAGCTTAAGAAACCCTATGAGAATTTAACATATTCAAGTTTAGGCTACTCCATCATCTTAATTTTATTTAGATAAACTTAAGGTCCCTTTTGTTAAAAAAAAATAGCCAAGATACTCCACCTATTAGACTCTAAAGGCACATTTATGGTGCTTGGGAAAAATAGAATAATCCTATAGAATTTTAAGGGCAAGTTCCATGTGCTTAAGATGGGCTATCTAACTATGATTGTAAATGTGAATATCACCAAAATACCAAAATGAATTTGTAAAGATAATTTTGGAACACCTTATTCATTACACTCTAAAAATTATATGTAGCATTAGTCAAACCAAAGGTCATCAATAATAATTCATAGTGAACCTCATGTATTTGGAAAAATATTTTGGGTATATCATCCTCCTTGAATTTAATTTTTATGTTATCTAGAGTGAAGATATAACTTGGTAAAAGAAACCCAAAGAGCTCATCTAAAAAATCATAAATAACATGAATAAATAACTTATCCTTGATGGTCAATTTATTCAATTCCTGGAATTATAGGTATATTTATCATCTAGTATCCTTTTTGGTGACCATCACCATAGGAGAGGAATAGGGACTACTATTAGGTCTAATAAAACCTACATCTAGTGGATCATTTAATATCATTTATATTTTATTATTTTGTTGAAAATAATAGTAATAAGACCAAATATTTCAAGGTTGAAAACTAGGAATGAAGTAAATGGCATGGGAATGTGACCACTAAGGAGGAAACCTTTCAATTTCCTTAAACACATGATGATATTGATCCGAGAGTACTTAAAAAATTTAAATATTATAATATTATAAAGGAATTTTAACCTTAATAGAGTGAAAATACAAAATAATACTAGAGAATCCTTTGTTTAGAATCTTCTCCATATGGTTAGAACTAACAATCTCAACATCCCTTGCTTTCAAACCTTATAAATTATAGTCATTCCCTTCATGAATAAATTATATTCATGACTGGGAATAGTCACAAGTGAATGACCCTAATTTTTTTAGCCACTATATGTCCAACACCATATTTACACCTCCCAAAGAAAGAGCATATATATTGGATGTCAATTTACTTTATATTTCCTCCATAAAATTTAAAATTACAAAACTTTACCTCACAAGACATGATATTTCCATTAGACAACATAATTTGAAGATTATTTCAAGAATGGAGATAACAATAGAGTCAATCAACCAACTTACTAGTAATGAAATCATGGGTATTGACCCATCAATTAGTACCATAAATATTTAATATTTGATTTAGCCAATTACTAAGAGTTTGAGTTGAAGATAATATTACTAGAGAATAAATGCAGTTGTGATTATATTCTAATGGCATATTATCTAGAAACTCCATGTAATACCCCAAGATAACAAACTTAGGACAAAAATTGATAAAACAAACTTTTTTCTTAACAACAACAACAACTAAGATGTGACAATGACATTCCAAACTTGCAAAATGACACACAAGTGTCATGTGAAACATAATGACATAGTGGCAAAAAAACATGAATTAACTCACCATTGCTACAAGCAAGGTGGCACCATAGAAGAATTACCAATCGCATGTTGAATTCACCACAATAAACTTACAAGAGATGAAAACGACACCCAAACGATGATTGGGTATTAACCTACAACTACATTCTCTCACACACCACACAAGGGAAGGATGAGGGAATCCTCGACCTCAAATCTACACCAATAAAATCTGAAAACTTCACAACACCATGGAAACTAACACAAATAGCGGAACTAATGGGAGCTAACACACCTCTACTAGATGATGCAACCATCAATTTATGAAAAAAGGAGTAGGATTAGGGCATACTCACTACCAATCCACTCAACAAAAAACCACCAAAAAATAATAAACACAAGGGAAAACCTTTACAAGAGGTTTCCTTATTAGGAGGTACAAACCCTCCACCAATTGGAATAATGATGGATCACTTCCAAGCAAAGAAACGTTTCCCAAAATAAATAGGTGTCATAAAAATTAAGGCATGACACTTTGTCAACTAAAAACATGGGAATAATCTCTAAGATAAGGATAACAATGTACATATACAAAGTTTATCCGGGAAACAATCAAAAAAACAAATAGATTACGCAATGACAAAAATAAGGCACCAAAGGGCACTAGCACCTAGAGAGGACACTAGCACCAATTATCAAGTGTCCAGGTCTAGTGTTGGAGTCTTAGTCTAGGATTGGAGTCTATTGTTCCTTGCACTCACACCCTATCCAAAATGGGGACCCCCTCTTTTTCATGTCTTGCTTTAGGTTGCTTTCACCTTTTCTCCTTAAGAGAAAGGCCCTTGAAATTTTGATTGTGGATCATCTCCCCAAGTTCATAGAGCTTATTCAATTGGATATGAGGTGATTTGTTACAACAATTTGAATGGATGAATTATTTCCTATGGGAAGCCTCACTTAGTTGATTTCATTCCTAATTGGTTTATGTCTTGGGATTTTGCAATCTCATGAAATTCGCTTCTCTTTGAAATTAGAAAAGTTGGTGGTTTTTGTGGATTTCATGTGTTACAAAAATTAGAAAAGTTTTGAGACTTCATGGAATTCTCCTTGGCTTGAAATATTTAGACTTCAATGCTTGTCAAGTTCTCTAAAAACTGTCTCTAACAGGTGAAATTTGAAGTGAGTGACTGATTGATGTCACAACACTAGGTTGTCAGTAACATTAATGGTGGGTACGAGATTATAAAAACTATCAAATTCCTCATTCATTCCTCATTTGTTCACTTTTAAACCTCATTAGATGAGCTAGGGCATCTGTGGAAGTGAGTTGAGATAGTACTTTTTTTTTATTGAAATAATGCAGAAAAAATACATTTAAGAAGATGTAGCCAGCAAGTTGCAAGAGAAATACACAAACCGGTAGCCAACAAAGACCATTACAATCATGGGGTAAGAACAAAGACCCCGCACATCACATAGGACCAGCCCTATAATTTGAACTTAACCATACATTGGAGTTGTTTGGAACACATGACATCTTTTACATGCAACTGCAACAAATTAAACTTTATCTTGTCCAGTTGATTATCAATTTTCACATTCTCCTTGGAAACACCCTGCATATGAGAACACAAAAAGACAATTTGAAAGATAACATCAGAGTAAAACTTTAGCATTTCTCCTTCTTGATGAACATTATGGTTTGAAAAAACTGAGACACATCTACTTTTCCATATGCTATACAAAATGGTATGCCTCATAGAATCAGCCACAACATTATTTTGTAAACCAAAACCCAAAATAGCTTCTTTCCATCTTAAAGTATGCCCAAAAATATCAGGAAGGTATTTGAAGATAGCATTCCATTTTCTTTTAGCCCACGAACAATCCCAAAAGACATGTTTCAAACTTTCTTTATGCTGGCAAAAGGGACATCTAGTAGGCTACACCACAAAGTATTTCAATCTGTCACCCACAAGCAACTTGACATGCAGAACTTTCCAAGCTAAAATCTAAGCATTAGATTCAGCTTTAGAATTCCATATTTGGGCACTCAACCTTTGCCATGTTTTTTCTCTAAAATGAAAATGTCATTTCTGATTAAGTCTGGGATTTAAGGACAAGGAAGGAAGAAGGCTCAAATAATTTTTTTCCAAAGGAAAATAACCAAACTGAAACTTGGACAGCCACCACCAATCCTTGAAGGCATTGCATTGTAAAGGAGTGCATAATTTAATAACTAGATCCACAAGAACCAAAGCTTTCAGAAAGATCACAAAACCTTTAAACTTATTGCTTAGACATAATTTATCCTTAGTAACTTGGTAATCAAACCAGTCCATAGCATTGAAATCCCAAAGATCTCCAAACTGATGAATCCCCTTCTTAAAGAGAGCCAATGCATATCTTGGGAATGCCACATCAAGGGGTTGATCCTAGTATTAGACCATTCTATTCCACCAAATGGAAGAAAAACCATGTTGTAAAGAAGCTCTTTTCCAATTAAGACAATTACAAACCACTTGCCAAGCCTTCCAAATAGACAAAAGTGAAAAAGAGGCTTTTAACTTAAAATAAGGGGCCATCAAAATTTTATCTATCCAACAAACATCTTGCCAATTCCTTCTAGAAATGGACTGTTCAATGTGAAACTAACCAAAATCTTCCACGGTTCATCACCATTAACCACTCTAACAATCCATTTAGATGTCAGCAAAAACCTTGCATTCTAGCATCCAAAAGACCCAAACCCCCTTTAGATTTAGGTTGTATGTAGTGCAACCAAGAGGAAGATTCAAAACCAGCCTCACCCTTCCAATCCGACCATGTAGGAAATAAAAAATCATTTTATTTAAGTCCTCATAACCTTTTTTAGAAGGAATCCAACAAGATGCATAATACACGTGTGAAGCCAAAATATCCGATTCACAACTTGAATTTTACCAGCTAAAGACAAAAATTTGTTCCCCCAAGTGCAAAGTTTATTCTTCAGCTTATTCAAATACCAATACCACATATCCGCAAACTCCCAACCCAAACGAAATGCCCAAGTAATGAGAAATCTAGCCATGTTGAATTTGTTTTCACTCCTTTGGGATCCAATAAGGAACAGGATCAGATTTAATCATGATAAACTCAGTTTTATGAGGAGCTAACTTTGAACCAGAAATAGCACAATAAAGTTCTAGAGCCCCCCATCACATTCTCAATTTCTTCTTCTGAGTTTTGAAGAAAAAGAATACTATCATCAAAAAAATGTGAATTAAGCACAGCAACACCATTAGGCAAAAAATACCCCTGATCAATTTCATTTGATTATATTTCTGCAACAGATACCCAAGAGCATCTATAGTAAGAATATACAAAAAAGGCAACAAAGGACAACCTTTCCTAATCAAACATTGTAAAGGGAAAGAGCCCGAAAACTCCTTGTTAATAACCAATTGAGCATTAGCTTCTGAGAAAAGCATTTGAACATGTTTGCATATTTTAGGACCAAAGCCCAACCATTGTAGCATTTTAAGAATAAATCTCCAGTGTATTCTATCATATGCTTTATCAAAATCTAACTTGACCAATAAAGCATTTTGGCTTGATTGTTGGGCCCATTCCACAGTTTCCCAAGCAAGTATGAGATTATCAAGGATAAATCTCCCTCCAAGAAACCCAGTTTGTTCGCCCATCTCACTATCAACTTTGTCACTGGTTTAATCCTTGTAGCAATAGCTTTAGCAATAATTTTATATGAAGTGTCAAGCAAAGTGATAGGGTGCCATCCAAAAATAGTATCCTCATTTTTCCCTTTTGGCAGCAACTTAATAATCCCTTTTTTAACAAAAGGCCCTAAAGAACCATACTCTAAGGCCTCTAAGTAAAAAAGGTAGAAGTCATCTTTAATGTGTTCCCACATGGTTTTATAAAATTCCACTGGAAGGCCATTAGACCCAGGGCTTTTGTTAGGAGGCATTGAAAAAATAGCATGTTCAAGATCTTCCAAAGACAAATCTCTATCCAAAAAATGGTTGTATTCAGTACCAACCTTTTTAGGAATCAAATCTTCTACCATATCTTCAAGGATAGGTTGAGTGTCATTCCAATGAGGATCTTCCTTAAAAAGATTCGCATAATAATTTTGAAACAACCCCATAACCTCTTCCGGTTTAGAATGAACATGACTTGAATCATCCTAGATAGCTTCAATATACTCCTCCCTATGTTTATAATTTAAAAATTTGAAGAAATATTTAGAACCTCTATTCCCCTCCTTAATCCAATGCAATTTGGCCCTTATTTTAGCCCCTTGACCCCTATACATATCATTTTTTTTTGAGTTGTGTTTCTATAAAAGCTATGGAAGTTTGCAAATTAGAATCATTAGGATTGGAATTAAGCAATTTTCTACTATGTTCCAGTTTCCCTCACAAATATTTTTCCTTTCTTTTACGCTACCAAGCTAATCTCCTTCCAAAAGAATGAAGAAACTCAACACATCTCAAAATTTCCATTTGCCACCAATCCCTATAAGACTCACCTTCATTGTGTTTAGGGATTGAATTCCAAATGCCAACAAGAGCAGACACACAAGCTTGGTTTTTTAGGAGGGAAGTATTAAGTTTAAAGGTAAACTTGCAGCCCACAGCTATTACCATCCCCTGAAATAGTGCAAAATATTGGAAAATGATCTAAGAGGGTAGCAGAATAATCAACTCTCACACTACATCCATCAAAATCTTGCATAACATGAAGATTGGAAGAGATGTAAAATCTATCAAGTCTGCTTAATTTTCTATCCCCTCCA
This sequence comes from Sequoia sempervirens, assembly GCA_007258455.2. Taxonomy (NCBI): domain Eukaryota; kingdom Viridiplantae; phylum Streptophyta; class Pinopsida; order Cupressales; family Cupressaceae; genus Sequoia; species Sequoia sempervirens. Next base: position 31,933,788 of record VDFB02000020.1, read on the forward strand.
AATATACAATTAGACCATGTGAACCAATTATTGCCATGACTGCAATCTTTGTTATGAATAGGATCAATCACCCCAATAGTATTACGGCAAAGCAACCACTTATTGAATTCTTCATTGTTGAGTTTCATATGATTATTCCAACTTTGATCACTATGATATTCAACCATATTAAAATCACCCCCTAAAATCCAATCTGCATTAGGGATATTATCGCACATCCAATCCCACAATTCACTTCTTTCTTTCCCGCTATTAGGAGCATAAACTGAGCATAAACCAATTAGTTGGCCATTGATAAAAGTTAGGGCCCAAGCACAACTATGTGAGGGGTCCTCACCTTTATCAATGAAAAATTTATATAACCAAGAGGCTAAACCAAGGACTGCTCCACCCCTGCCTTCTCTATGTGAGGTATGAAGAAATGAAGCATCTCTCCATACATTGGATAAAGCACAGACAAGGCGTGGACCAACAAGTTTAACCTCTTGCAGAAAAACATCGGGTTTCCACTTAACAATCATATCCTTAACACCATATTTGTGGTGAGGGAGTGAAATCCCTCTCACCTTCCAAGACATTATTTTAAACATCATTGTAGGAGCATAAACTAAGTAGAAACAATTAGTTGGCCATTGATAAAATTCAGGGTCCAAGCACAACTATGTGAGGGGTCCTCACCTTTATCAATGACAAACTTATATAACTAAGAGGCTAAACCAAGGACTGCTCCACCCATGCCTTCTCTATGTGAGCTATGAAGAAACGAAGCATCTCTTTATACATTGGATAAAGCACAGACAAGGCATGGACCAGCAAGTTTAACCTCTTGTAGAAAAACAATATCAGGTTTCCACTTAACAATCATATCCTTAACACCATATTTGCGGTGAGGGAGTGAAATCCCTCTCACATTCCAAGACATTATTTTGAGTTGAGATAGTACTTTGCAAATTGTGGGCATGATTTTGAAGGCTTAGATGTGATTTAAGGCATTTTTTAGGTTCATTTATCCATTTCTCCAGCTGAATGGTTAGTGAAGTTTCTTCTGCACTTGGTTTAAACTAGAACTCTATGCATTTTTGTCCATTTAAATCCTTGTAACACTTAGGGTTTCCATTTAAAGTGGTTATGGGCATGCATCTTACGTTTTCCATTGCACATTTGGGGAATACACTGATTAGGATGAATTATTTCATGGTCTAGAGTCTTTGTTTGCTAGGTTTTGATGGTTTATACGTTTCAATGTGGATATCACGGGTTGAAACTGCATGTTCACAGGTTTTAAGAAATTTGCACTCTTGGTTTAAGTTTACATTTTTTGTTCTGGTGTGGATTGCTTATCTTTGAATGCATTTTCTCATTTTGTAATGATTTCAATGTATTAAAGTTGTCATTGCGCTCACAATCAAAACCAAACTAGGGTTTAAACATTGTTTTCATGCTTGCATGAGTTAATATTCCTCATTTTTGAATTAAAATGGTGTAAAATTCTTATTTTTTGGTGAGAAAATTTATTTGAAATCATTTTTGTATTGAATAGATTGAAACCCCTTGTACATTCACCGTAGAAGTCATGAGACTAGGTTTTCTCCATGTGTGGTAGCATTTCCAAGTTTAGGATAAGCTTGTCCAAAATGCATAATGATTCACAACAAAATATTTAGGGATAGTTAACATTCAAAGTTTTGATCTTCAAAACCTAAAGTTTGCATTTAGTTGATTCCTACTATCAAATGTGTAAGGCTTGAAACCGGTTGATTTCATACCCTCACAAAAATTCATTAAAATTTCAACATTTCATGGGTTCATGGAATTCGCGAGGATCTAAAACTACAAGTGTCAAACATGAATTCAAATCAGTAGAAGATTCGAGCACTCTCACCTTTCGGGAAATTTTTCTCTCATGAAAATTTTCACCACTCTTTAAATTCCCCTAACCACCAAAAGAACAAAGTAAAATCGAGCACTTAGTCATTTTGTACCAAAACAATAGCTTTCACGAATTTCACAATATGCTGAAATCTTTGAAGCGAGCCCAGGTGTACAAAGTCCATCCAATGAGGTTAAAGTTTCTTTCACTAAGATGACGATATCACAGATTCTCAATTACCATGAAATATTTCAAGAACACTTAGAATTTTTGAAGGTCGTAAAAGTCTAAAGCAAATGGAGGAATCCAAAATTTACTTAAGTCCTTGCTAAAATCAGCCCCTCACAAAAATTGACTTTCTCTGAAATGTTTCAAAACTTCCAAAATTTCACAAAATATTCTAAAACCTAAGGTGAATCTTGAAGAATGATTAGTTTTAAGGCCAACAGTCAAGTGACCTCGTAGATTTCTTCACTCCCTGAATTTTGCGAATATGCTTATCCTTAGAGATTTTTGGATCCTTTGAATTCCTCGAAAATGCATATATCTTTGCAGGTTGTTAACTTAGAGTGATTTCCTTCGGTAATTTCGGCCTACCTAGAAATCTCTGAATTTCATGATACTCTCAAATCCCTGAATTATTCTCTAAGGATGGATTTGACATTTTCATGATGGGATTTTAAACATATGATTCCAAATGGTGTTTTATGTAATTATGTGAGGATGTGATTGTTTCTCTCACGAATTTCAAATTATTGGAATATGTTAAGGATATTATGGGAGATTTTTTCATCCTTTCCACACTTATCCTCCTTTCAAGTAATTAGCATGTTTTGCTAACAGATGCAAGCTAAGACAACAAAAGTTGAAGCAAGCAAACAAGCGAGAAAGGAAAGAAAGGGTAAGAAGATAGGACAAGGTGAGGACTAGAAGCTCTCTAGAACAACATAAATGAAGTTTACCTGAACAAGGGTGTCTTGCCAGAAACCAAGATTGCTTCAAGAAGAGAATTACTTGTTCAAATCCCTCTGATTTGGCAAAGAAAATGGTTAGAAATGGAATAGTTCAAGCTATTGGATCCCCACCATTGGTCAAATTCCTAGAGATGATCATAGAGTGTGCAAAGCACTATAGATTTGATCAGAGAAAGATCATTGGACCACAAGGAAAAATTATGGCCAATTTCACTGAGGTTCAGATCTAGCTGAAGCTTTTGAGATTTCATCTCACCCAAAGCTGACAATGTTTACTTTGGAGGCAGCTGGGAAATTCTATACATATAGTCTAAATAGGGCTATGAAAATCATTAACACTAGATGTGTGAGCAAACCAAGATAGGATTTCTCAAAGTTTCTCAAGATCCTATATAGAAGTGATTTCCATGAGGAATATGTTGACATGATAACCCTATTAAGTTGAATCATGGGACTAGAGAAGGTTTCCCAGTTCGAGGATTGGATGTTCTATGTAATAGGTGAAATTAAGAAGGGAAAAAACTTCCATTGGGTGAGATTGATAAGTGATAACATTGAAAAGTAGTTGAAAGAGGTAGAAAAGACCGAGAAATTTGCAATAACCTCTTATGTTGTCTACATGATAGCAAGGAATTTTAAGTATAGGGGATTAACATGTAAAGTAACAATGGGTAATGGGCTCAGGGAGATCAAGGTATATGAGTGTTATCCACAGTTGCACTTTTCCAATACCTCTCATTACAAGAGAGTGAATGATGTTTTTTCAATGTAAATTACCAAAACTTTGTAGGAGGCTTTGCATATCAGATTGTCATCTGATTCAATGGAGTTGGTGAGGAAGTATGGTTCTTGGTTTATCCAATTTCAAAAGTTTTTGTATATCAAAATTTAGGGTTTCCCTATTAGGCCTTATAGATTGCCCAGATATCCAACTAACAAGATGGTGATATTGGATGTCACAAGGTAGTTGGTTTCATTTGATAAAGTGTTGAAAAACATGCACAAGATGGGTATGGGAGGTGAATTCCTAGTGTCAATAAATGGTTGGGAAGCCTATCCCACCATTATCAATGCTCAAAACTCAAAGTTGAGATGGATTTCTTTCATCTCCAAACACATATAGAAAGAAGAAATTTTGATCCACATGGGCTAGAAAAGAAGGCTTCCAACAAATCCCATAGACACAAGCCCACATTGAAGATTATTGGAAAAATTGCAGAGATGAATTTGAAGTATTCAAGAAGAAATACTCCAGGATGTCTATTAAAATGATCAGATTGTATATGTGTACAGTGTGTTTTCTAACCCTAAAATGATGCAAAACAAATGAAATGCAAAAGGAATAACAACACAAGACACCTCAAGATTAGCCTAGTTAGACTTGAACAAAACAAAGATGAAACAATGATTTTACCTTGCCCAAGTGGATTTGTTGGTTGGCCCTTTGGATTTGATTGCTTTTGTGCTCCTTTGATAGAAAATCACCTAAAAACTATATGCAAAATTATGTAGATTCAATGAAGGATGCAATGATGAAGGTGGGTATTGGATAAGTGCATGAAAATAAATGCAAGATGAGATTGAAGATTGCAACAATGGTGGATGCAAGAGTTGAGTGCTTGAATGAGATTACTTAAATGCTTGAATGAATAATGAAAATGAGGCCAAAATCCTCTATTTTAGGGGAAAATCCTCTAGAGAAATGGAGGGCTAGGATTTAGCCACCATGGACAAGATGAAGGACCATGGTGAGTTGAGGACTCACAAGCCCTCACATCTTTCCATGTGGAAATGAGGTGTAAAGGGGGCATGTGATGTGGAGGTACTTGAAAGTACCTTGGGATTGGGAGAAGATTTCCTCAAAAAGGAAGTTCTTGTCCCCATGTGGGAAGGATGTGACACATGAGGAATTTTGGAATTCCTCAATAATCCTCATGGGAAAGAGAGAAACCTTGGAGCAATAAATGTGAATTTTTAATTCACATGATGAGAAGGTACTTAGAAGTACCTTGGGGATAAGACAAGGTCTCCTCATAAAGGAGGTCCTTGTCCCCATGTGGGAGATGTGACACGAGGAATTTTAGAATTCCTCAACAACCCACATGGGGAAGAGGAGAACCTTGGGGCAATAAATATGAATTTTTAATTCACATGGGGAAGAGGTTGTTTTGGGTAGATGACGAAATTATTTATGATGGTTGACTTGGAGGTATGCCATAAATGGCATGAGGATTAGATTAAGGCTATGCAAACAGGTGATTAAGGAGGCCAATGAAGGATTAGAAGCAAGTTGCAAGATATGGAGGATGTGACATTAATCATGATTAAAGGTGTGCACATCTTAATCATGGATTAATTAAACTAATCTAGATTAAAGGGAGATTATGGAGGATGTGACAAGGAGAGAAGAGGAATTTAAAATTGATTTAAATTCAAAAGGCTAAATGACTAAATTAAATAAATTGATATATTTATTTAATTTAGAGAGGAAGGGATGAAAGGTAAAGTATTTAATTATTAAACTAAATACCTTAGGAAACTTAGGAAAAAGGGGGAGTATTAATTAAATAAATCATTTAATTAATATCAATGGGGAATATGAGATAGACGAATAAAGGGGACGAATTTGACCATACAGGGGTGGTCAAATTTGGATGTCTACAGTATAGGCTCATAGATATCCCTGATCAAGTAGATGATGTTGGGGATTTAATCAATATCATGACTAAATGGAAATAGAAAATAAACCAATCCCTGCAATTGATTGGGCTGAAGTGGAGGTAACTGAATTAGATGAGGTTATGTCTGCTATGTTAAGATATACAAAATTGTGGGCCAATCACAAAATAATGAGCTTAAAAGCTAATGAGGTCGAATTCTCTTATGACTTAATGGGGGATCTTGAATCCAAATCCTTTGAGGAAGATCAAAAACAAGAAGTTGGAGTTCATGTAGCTGAGGAGGAGGATTCAGAAGAGGAACCATTGGTTATCAAGAGGGCTAAAGGAAAAGGGAAGAAGAATGATGTTACTAAAAGGCAACCCACAGAGAAGAAGAGAAAGGAACCAAAATCTCCTATTGAGAATCCATCCAAATGAAGGCTTACAAGGGAAATATTGAAGAAAAATGACTCCTCGACAGATCCAGTTCATCCTTCCTCCCAAAATCAACAAACAACTTAGGAAGAGGAGGTCCCTTTTGAGGAACACTTTGAAGAAATGCAGGCCTTTGAGGTAGAAGGAAATACAAAAGAAGAAGCAATTAACATAGAAAGTTCTAGGGATAAGCCCTCGGTTGTATATTAAAGACATTCCTCTCTAACAATTGGGATTTCATTCCCTAACTTGGAAAATATAGAGAAAGTTACAGAATAATTGGAAGAAGTTGCAAGGAAGGAGTCAGCTACTAGGGAATAAACTACTTAACAAACTCCGTAGAAGAATACGAAAGAATGGTAACAAGAAGAGGTTGTTATGGAGAAAACAATGGATGAGAAGCCAACAACTTCAATGCCACCTATTTCTGAGGTCAGTGTTGAACATGAGAACGATGTTTTTAAAGATACTATTGTACAACATGGAGAACAAATGCAGGAAGTCAGCATAGAAAATGTGGAGTAGCAACAAGAATATCAAGATGACCAACAACAACAAGAAATGCATAAAGGGAATCAAGAAAAGGAGAAAGATAAAGGGAAAAACTTTGAGGGGAAACAAGGAGAAAAACAACAACAAGAAGACACAAATGTAGAAAATTCTACTACCCTAGAATGGTTGAAAGAATAGCTACAAGTTAAACCTATTGTAGAGTTAGCCACTCCCAATTGTGATGATTTTTTTGCCACAATTAATAAGCTGAAGGAGAAAAAGATGCAAAAAACCTATTCAAAAATTGTTCAAAATGATTCTAATAATCGAGTCGTGCACATTGCCACCCCTGTTGCTGAAAAATAAAAGGGAGAAATTGCTCTCGAAGATTATAATGTTACCACAATAAACTAGGGTCTTACTTCAAAGAAGTAGGAAATCCATAAGCTGAGGGAATTCATAGAGACCATTGTACAGAGGCTTGAAAAGGAGGTGAAGGCCAAAAATTAGCTAAAAGGACAAGTGGAAGAGTTACAAAGTTACATCAGACACTTGGTTAACCCACTTCAGATGGATGTTGGCCCTTCTACACAACCTAGAGTGCTTTCAAAGGAGGCCATTGATGAGTTGGGGAAGATGAAATCCTCTACCCAAGTTTCTCAAAAACGGATTGTTGGGTTGTTTGATAAAGGAAACCCTATTTAGATAAAATTATGCAATTGAATGATAAATGTTCAACTTGTTTAGATAAGGTACAAAAACTAATTGCAGCCTACAAAGCAACATATGATAATACTATAGTGAGGTTGAATATGTTGATTGATGCTCCACAACTAGTTTTGGTAGAATAGAAAATATTTTTTGCAGATAAGGTTGGTGAGCCTGAGTCTTGGTTGCAAGATTTTAAATTTAAAAGGGAGATAATGGATAAGGCATCAATTGATTTTCAAAAAATGGAAAAGGATTTACATGAAAATTTTGGAGGTTGTGGTTTTTTTAGAGGCAATGACTAGAAAGAAAATCACCAAGGAGTATATTAAAATTAATATATTAAAACAATGGTGGAAAGATAGCTTCACTCATGTAGCTAATGGTGTGATCACTGAAAATCATCTGGAGGATGCAGCCATGTATATCAACTTCATGCATAGGTTCCATGAATCACAACAAGATTGGACTAAGGTGTTAAAAAGTTTTAAGGTTGAGGTGGTAGCCACATCATATAGAATCCATATAATTCCCATGCCCAACCTAGAAGATTTAAATGTTCTTCAAAAATTCCAAGAATATTCAAAGAAGCAATAGATGGGGGAAGGTTTGAATGGAGATGACCTTTAAAAATTTGTGCCACATTTGTTTTATTTTTGCAAGAAAATCTCCCATGTCAGCCTAGTGTGCCTTGAGTTTTGTGACATAACTATTTTAAAATTTAAAAATGTAAATGCATTTAAAATAGCTTAGGGCTAACCTATTTTGGCCGACCTAAGTAGGCACCCAACATGTTTAATCTTGGCCATTGATTTTGGGTTAATCTAGAACCCTAATTTGTAATGAAACTCTATAAATATGAGGTTCTTCCTCATTGTAAAGTTGGATTTGGAATTGTTGTAAACACATTTTGAAGATAATACAAGGAGAATACATTGGTTTTTGGTGCTCTTATTCTTTTTTGCTTCATAATACTGCATGGTTCCTACTTCCAAGTTTTATTTTCATGTTGTTTAGTCTCAATTCGGTTGCAAAAATGGAAAAGTGTTGAAAGTATTTTGATAGCTCGCTGGTTCATACCATTTGTAATTTATTGATTGTAAGTTACTTTACATGGTTAGTCTAAGCCCTTTTAATGAAATGGTTCAACTGTGAATTTTTATACATATTATGCCAAATTTGGGTATGTGTTTGAATGTTTACAATCTAAAAATATTTTAGTTTCCTTTGAAGATTGTACTATTTTTGTGATATTGTAGGTTTGACTTTGATTAAGTAGGAATTAGTTTTTGAGGGATCCAACTATCTGAAGCATCAATCATTGTTGTGATTGTCCTTAGGATTTAGGTTTAGAATTCTTTGAAAACCCTTATCTTTTGCAATTTATTTTTGAATTTGGGTTAGTTTTAGGAAGGAAAGCATCATAAAATTGCCACATTTGATGATAAAAATAATTCTCAAATTTTAGATCTAGAAATTATAGTAGGGTTTGTACCAATTTTAAGATTTCATAAAAACCCTTAGTCTTATAAGTGTCCAACCTTTTTGAATCATAAATTCCCCTTGTGAAACTAGCAATCACATATACCATTGAGTCATTTTTGCATAGTCAAGACTTGACATACAAATCCTTGGGGTTATTTTCTGAAGTTTTCTGAAGAAAGTTCCTTTCAAGAGAGATAGAGAATGTTGTGTTTTATATGTGTTGCGCAAGGCAAAAAATATCAATAGAGTCCTATTTTGGCACTGGAGTCCCTATTAGGAATTGTAGTCCTTCCTAGCATTGGAATCTTGGTTCTAGTGCTAGTGCCTTGGCTAGTTATAATTATCTAGTTGTTGGCATATAGCTTCTAGTGTTGTTATTGATGGAAACCTAAGTCATTATCCTGGTCCGCAGATCAGGATTTGTTCATACCAGCAGGCAGAGTAAAGGATAGAGTAATACCGGCAAAGAGAATGAAGAACAGGGTATCCGGTTAGTATGTCGATCTGTATGCTTCACCGAATTATCATTTTGAGTTGTGGATCTCAGGGAAATTTGTTAAGTATCTATTTTATCTTATTATTAAGTTTTGTGATGTTGCATTAATTGATGTACGAATTAGGAGATCCGGCAGGATGATTTTTATGCTTATTTGTTCATGAAGGACGACTTGATGTATGTAGCGTGGTGCGGATGTATAAGGAGTAATTGTTTAAATTTTTTTGTGTTCGAGCATTTTGTTTTGGGTCCTAGCCATGGTTTGGCCAACTTATGTGGATATGCATTAAAGATTACTCATGATCTGAGCTGACATTTGAAAGATATTTTCTATTATGTTGAAGTCGACATATAGCAATTGAAATCTTGATAGCGGATATATATAAGAGATCGATTAATTCATTTTGAAGTGTGAGTTGGTGCATGTTCGAAATTTGCTAATAGCAGAAGGTTTGTTGAGTGATTTGGCACAATTTCACTTGTGCAGAAGAGGATTTTTGTGAAGCGAATTAAGGCAGAGCAAAGCGAAGTGCAGAATTAGACAGAAGGTCCAGAATATGATCTATGAGCTTCACCGAAACCGAAACCAAGAATTTGTAGATGCTACTTTCTCAGTTCAACTTTTTGTTGTAATCCAAATATATTGTAAGGCAGTGAGTCTTCCTAATTTTGAGTTGTGAGCTCTAGGCAGTGTGCCTGAATGCATGTGCATTCCCCTTTTTCTTCATACTTTTAACAGAGTATAAATTGTGGATTAACCTCCACCGTGGTTTTTCCCCTAACAGGGTTTCCACATAAAAATCTTAGTGTTATGGTGTTTTGATTGTTTCCTTCTTGTGCTTGCATCTTTACTTCTGTTGAAATGTTGTAAATTGTTTAAGATCTAAATTGAAATTTAAATATTGTTGAACACTAATTCACCCCCCCTCTCAGTGTTCCTTGAGTCCAACAATTGGTATCAGAGCAAGGTTCCTCTAAAGAAGTCTGATAGCTTGAGGTGGATCTTGGAATGCAATGGACTTTGGTGGTCTTCAACAACAACTTTTGGTGGCACTTGATGATCTTGATTAGTCTAAAGCAGAAGTCCTAGAATTAAAAGTAAATCTTAAGGATGTTGAAAAATTCATTCAATCATTGAAGGATAAAATAAATGAGTCAAGAGAAAAGAGGAAGGAACTATGTGATCAGTTGAATCAAAAAGAAAGTAAAAGCTTGGAAGATGTTCACTTGAATCAGACCTTAAAAGAAATAATTGAAGAATGTGAAAAGCTTGCTAGATACAATGCTTCTCTAAAGCTTGAGATGGAATCTATGGTGATGAGGCAAACTAAGGATATTGAAGAAAGAAGGAAGAATGAGGAGAATATGAATCGGTCCTTAAAAGAAAGATTTGAAGAATGCAATAGAGTTAATAGTGGTTTCATTCAGCTGGAGATTGAACTGCAACAATCTAGAAATAATGAACAAGAACTTAAAAGATAGATAGTTATTCACATAGATGAACTCACTATTGCAAATGAATACAAGGAGAAGTTTAAGATCAGTTCTGCTAAGCTTGATGAGCTGACTAAAGGTTTGAAGCATGCAAATGACAAGCGGGGTCTTGGATACAAAAAGGGAGAAAGTTTTGGATCTGAACATAAGGATTCCAGACAAAGAAATCAGATGAACAAAGTCAGAAGGTATCCGGTAAGACAACCCAATGCTCAAAAGTTTAATAGTCAATGTTTTGCTTGTAACAAATTTGTTCATATGGCTTCTCAGTGTAGAAGTAAAATAAATTCAAGTATTCCATTTCCCGGTCAGTGTTTTAGTTGCAATAAGTTTGGTCATAAGTCAATTGAATGCAGAAGTATGTATGTCAGTGTAAAGAATGTTAAATGCTACACCTGTAGAAGATTTTGACATGTTGCTAATCAATGCAGATCAAGAGGAAATCAATGGAATGAGTGGTCTAGACAAATAAATCATGTGTGTTACAACTGCAATAGATTTGGTCACATTGCAAGATTTTGCAGGAATAGAAACATGGATAAAAGAGGTCTGGTATACAAAGGCAAAATTTCACAGAAAGATGATAAAGGAAAAGGGAAAGTGACTATGGAAGAAATAAGAGATCAGATGAAGAAAACATGGGTAAGGAAGAGTGAATCTGATGAAGGAAATAAGCCCGCATCAAAAGCAGTTTCTAGTAATTCCTCCAAAAATTGATCTTAAGCCATTGGCCTAGGGAGATTTTTTCAAGAAAATCCTTTGTCCCCCTGTCGGTAGTTGGCACCGGAATGCAAGAAGTTGTCAATAGTTGTGCTAATAGTTTGCAAATGTATCGATGATCACTTGTGTAGAAATTTGTGAAGTAGAAGGTTCGCAGATGAATTCTTCTCTTGTTTGAGAAAACAGAGTATCCGGAACACCTAGGGAAAAATATTTAATGCGATAAAAGGTTAGGTGTGCAAGTTATAAAAGGGTATTTGGAACCCTAATTTGTCACCTTGCATTGAAGAAGAATAGAATGAGAGCCTTTGCAATAGAATTTTGAAGGAGTAAAGTCAATTCAGTGGCGAATTCATCAGGTATTTCAGTTGCTTGTAGAATTCTTACTTAATTTGGTGTTTGGTAGAAACTTGTTCGGTACGAAAAGGAAAATGAAGCAAGTCAAAGGAATAGTGAATTTAGATGAATACAGCAGTGAAAATATTAGGGATGTGAGAAATATGTTGTTGGCTGATGAATTGAAATGGCTTGAAGGTGTGAAACACAAAAGTTTGGACATTTGGAGTGAATTTCCCTATTTTGATAATGCGGAAGTCGTTAGTTTTATCCTGAACAAATTGAATGATGACATTCTAACTCTGGATAAACCCTATCCCATTTCAAAACAAGTGATTAAGAATCTAACTGGATTATGCAATGTTGGGGATATACCAAAAAAGAAGTCGATTCAGAACAAGGAAGTCGAAACCCTAACCGAAGTAACTGGAGATCAGAGGGCTTTGATAATTTCAACAATCAAAGATCTGATAACAAGGTACATTGCACATGGAATCTCATACAAAATCTTTTTCAGAAATAGGGAAGGCGCAACTTCGGCAGGTTTAGTTTACATCTCTCATAAAATGATAATGGAGGATCATGATTTTGACCTGTGTGGATTGCTAAAAGACCAATTGATGGAAAATGTGCAACTAACAAAGGAGGTAGATTACCCCTTCAGTTTTGGTACCTTGGTCATATGTCTTGTGATGTATTTTCTGAATTGCTTGCCACAAATCAATAATGTTGTATGGAAAAAGAATGAACCGGTTTGTAAACAAATTTTTGAACATTCTAATACTTTGGAAAACTGTAAGCATGAGTATGAAAATTTCTTTAAAGAATTGATTGGGAAATTTGGAGAAATTAACATTGTCATTCCGGTAAAAGCACTTGAAGTTGGATCATCTTCCGTTGAGATGGAGCGGAAGAAGAAAAGAGCTCAAGAGATTGTTGATTACACTCCTCCGGCACATAAAACTCCAAAAATTGAAGGACAAGGTAAAGATCTAGTGATTGTGGACATACCAGATGAAGAATATGATGAGTACACTCCAAGGGAAGAACCAGAATCAGTTGAACCGGATGTAGTTATAGCAAAATGAAGTGAAGAAGAAGGTGTTTTATCCAAAGTAAAGATATTGCGGCTTGTTCAGGAGAAAGATGGGATGCAGAAAATTGTTGACATATGGTCTGATAGACCCTCATATGAGCAAGACCTGATCAAGAGCACACTAAGTACTTATTTTGTGCACAATAATATTGGATTGGAAATTTTGCAAAATGTGCTTCCTGAAGAGATGATTAAGTGCATTAAGGAAGCCATGGTCTTTGAGTCTGAGGATAGAAAAGAGGAAGAAATAATTCTACATCTGAAAGAGAAATTCATGCTATCTCTTACCAAATTAAAAAGGCAAATGAATGTGTTGAGACAATGCATAAATACAACCAATAACATCTACAACTATTGTCTTCGTTGGCCTCATGTAGTTGGGAAATACAAAGATAAGTTGGAGCAGATTGAATCTGAGTTGAAAAAGATTGGTCGGGATTATAACATGTTTCAGGATCAGGATGGCGTAGTCAAGAAAAGGATTCAAGAATTGCAGTCTGAGCATACAAAAGTTATTTTCACCAAAAACAACCTTGTGGACACCTTTTGGAAAGTGAAGGATTTAACCGAATGCAGATTGGAGCAGTTTATTGAGGTTCTGAGGAAAGGAGAAAAATTAGAAGAGGCAATCACAATTCCAGAATCTCTCATCTGGATTATCAACCAGACATTTGAAAACAACAACTTGATCTTAATCATTGGGATTTCAGTAGAAGCTTGGAGAAAATTTCTTCCGAAAATGAAAGATAAGTACAAGATAATTTTTTGACTCAAGTAGCAAGTGTATTTCTTCAAATTTTGATCCAATTTTGAATTAGCAAAGGGGTAGATCCAAAAAAAATGTCATTGATGTCAAAGGGGGAGAGAGAGCAGTGAAAAATGCTTTATCATTCTAAGTTGAAGCTATGTTTTGAAATTTTGAACTCTGGCAACATAATCATATTGGTTCTGACACTTAGTCATTTTTCACTAAGTGTTTCCATCAATGCCAAAGGGGGATATTTTTGGCATATGGCTTCTAGTGTTGTCATTGATGGCAACCTAAGTCATTATTCTGGTCTGCAGATCAAGATTTGTTCATACCGGAAGGCAGAGTAAAGGATAGAGTAATACCGACAAAGAGAATGAAGAATAGGGTATTCGGTTAGTATGTTGATCTGTATGCTTCACCGGATTATCATTTTGAGTTGTGGATCTCAAGGAAAGTTGTTAAGTATCTATTTTATCTTATTGTTAAGTTTTGTAATGTTGCATTAATCGATGTACGAGTTAGGAGATCCGGCAGGATTATTTTTATGCTTATTTGTTCATGAAGGCCGACTTGATGTATGTAGTGTGTCGCAGATGTATAAGGAGTAATTTTTTAAATGTTTTTTTGTTTGAGCATTTTGTTTTGGGTCCTAGCCATGGTTTGGTCGACTTATGTGGATGTGCATTAAAGATTACTCATGATTTGAGCTAACATTTGAAAGATATTTTCTATTCTGTTGAAGTCGACATATCGCGATTGAAATCTTGATAGCGGATATATATAAGAGATCAATTAATTCATTTTGAAGTGTGAGTTGGTGCATGTTCAAAATGTGTGAATAGCAGAAGGGTTGTTGAGCGATTTAGCATAGTTTCACTTGTGCAGAAGAGGATTTTTGTGAAGCGAATTAAGCAAAGCAGAGCGAAGTGCAAGAATCAGACAGAAGGTCTAGAATCTTATCTATGAGCTTCACCGAAACTGAAACCAGGCATTTGTAGATGCTACTTTCTCAATTCAACTTTTTGTTGTAATCCAAATATATTGTAAGGTAGTGAGCCTTCCTAATTTTGAGCAATGAGCTCTAGGCAGTGTGCCTGAATGCATGTGCATTCCCCTTTTCCTTCATACTTTTAACAGAGTATAAATTGTGGATTAACCTCCACCATGGTTTTTCCCCTAACAGGGTTTCCACATAAAAATCTTGGTGTTATGGTGTTTTGATTGTTTCCTTCTTGTGCTTGCATCTTTACTTCTGTTGAAATTTTGTAAATAGTTTAAGATCTGAATTGAAATTTAAATATTGTTGAACATTGATTCACCCCCCCTCTCAGTGTTCCTTGAGTCCAACACTAGTTTCCTTTTATTGTTTCATACTTTTCATCATCTTTTTTCTGCTAAGTTTCAAGACATTACCAAAGACCTTTTTATGCATTTTATATACTTTTAAGTAGTTTTAAGCATGCGGGAATGGAAACATGACATGTTGATATATGTATGTATGAATTTATGAATGTCTATGAAATTTAGTAGGATTTTATGTTTAATTCATGATTGTTGATAATGAAAATGTCTTAGGAATAAGACTAACATTTGCAGAAAGAAGAACTTTTAACCCACAACAATGGGTTTCTTAGTCCATAGTCTAATGACTGTAGATTTTTGCAGAGAAGAAGTTAGTTGAATGGGGCACGACACTTTCAGAAGAAACAGAGGTGATTATTTATTGATTAGTTCATGAGCCGCCTAAAATCACTCTTACCTGTCAGTGAAACAACTAGGAGGAGGAGTGTAATTGTAGTGGAATTGAATTATGACAGAACTGTTCTTTGAACACATTTCTATTATGAGTGGTTAAGCTATTGGAAATAGAGTTTGTATTTGGTTTCTCTACTCCTATTTCAGATAGTTATTGTTTTTTGTTGTAAAACTCAGTCCTCTTGTTATCCTTGAGGAAGAGTTGAGATTTGTTTTATAAGTTTGTTTTCAATCCATGAATAATAAAACTCCTCACATACCTTATATAGTAGGATCCTCTGTCAACGAGGAGATATAGTTATCTAGTAACCAATATTACTCAGTAGCAACACTATTATGAATAGAATGTGTGTTACTGAATAAAGATCTTTTAAGAAATTTTATGTTAGATTCTATGTAACAATTTAGTGTTAAAATACAATAAGAAGAATTGATTTGATGTCATGATTAGTTGAGTAAGTGAGTGTTTGATAAATTCTGTGGAAGTAGCAACTCAAGCAAGGGCCACTTGAGGTACTGTTAAACCACTTTAGTTTCAATTATTAGAATAGATAATGCATTGTGAATTCAATTGGTAGTTTTTAGTTATATAATTGTGAATGAATGTGTTACATTTACTGAATTTTATTCTATAGCTTAATATTTTTATCCTACTCCAGAGGGTTAACTAAGTTAGGAAATTGCATTTTAATAGTTAACAGTTATAGTCTTCAGCATTAGGTACCCATAGAAGAAGGTATTTGTTTATATTCTTTTCCCTTGTTTTGTGAATTAACAGTTTATTTTATTTTCCATCTTTTAATGTATTTGCATATGTTTATTCATCTATACTCAATTGATATAGGATGTCCAGAATCTATGAACACATATATTTTTCCAACACTATCTTACATTTTATGACCTCTGGTTGATTAAATTTAATGCAGCCCTCTTGTGAATAATGAACTACTTAGTTAGGGATCCTCAGGTCGTTTGAGTCATGTTTATACTTTGTATCACCAATTTACTTAGACATTAGAGTGGCTCTACATTTTTTGGCATCGTTGCCAAGGATGGTGCTAAGTTCAAGATTCTTATGTGTGTTTTTCTATTGCTTTCAAGCTTTCATAAGTATAGCAACTTTGTTTCAGCATTAGGGTAAATAGGTATTTTAGGAATGCAACACGATTTAGTAATGATGTGCAAGACTCGTTGATCTAAAGAGCTAGAACCATTACATGTGGAGGCAGCAAGATGCGCTGGGAATGTTTCTCCCCTTGGCACATGAAGAATTAGAATATGTTGGTTGACAAAGTGAATAGATAGAGAGAATCCCTAAAGAAAAATCATCCCTTACACAAGTAGCTACACTAATTACAGAGCAGGCTTCCCAAATACACTTTTACATCATGGTTGAAGAAGTTTTGGATAACCCAGGGGATCATGTGATGTTTGAATTCCCTATAACCAACTAGGAAAGGGTTGTTGCACTTAAAAATAAACCTCCTTCAGCACTACTCGTCTTCTGTGCGCTGGTTACAGGGGATCTAGACACCTTTTTCTTTGAGTTTGACATACTCTACCAGAGCTATGACTACACTACAGATGCTCATCAACTTAAATTATTCCTAGGAATGCTAAAGGATGATGCTTTGTGTTGGTTCATGGGGTTGGGAAGGAGTGTTGTTTCCAACTAGGGGACTATGAAGATAAAATTCTTGGGAAAATATCAAGATTACTACAAAGGTGCAAATAGAAAAAGGGATGACATCTTCAGGATGTCATAGAGAGAGGATGAGCCTTTGGAAGATTATGTTGAGAGGTTTCAATTTTTCCTTAAGAAATCTCATTAGAATATACTCTCTAATGAATCTTTAAAATTGATGTTTTTAAGGGGAGTTCATGAAGACTGTATGGATGCCCTCAATCTCATAGGAGCAAGGGACATCTCTCAATTTCCCTTTGATGATATTTGTAAAGTATGCAGAAATTTCTCCAATTCATTCATCAAGAAGACCAGGGGTGACAAGACCTCTTCTCGCAACAAATCATCTATTGGATTTTCAAGGGTGGAGCTTAGAAATGTTCTATCCAATATGAAGTAGGACATCATTAGCCACTCGACTACCCAAATACATACCCTTCATATCAAGAAGAAGTAGGAAGAAGTAGAGGCAGCCCTCACAAAATTCTATCCACACTACCAACAGAAGAAGATTAATTGCAAGTGCAAAAAGCTAGCCAGTATCTTTAGAGACAAGCAATGGAAGCCAAAGTTTCATGCCCTGGAAGATGAAGAAGTTCAAGTGTTTTACATCACTCAACATAAGCCATGGCATACAAGACAAGGTATGCCCCAATATCCCTTGACCTATAGTATATCATTTCGAGGTACTAATGCACACTTCCCAAATTGGAACCCTCAACCTTGGACCAATGTACAAAATCTGCAATGGCCAATGCCCCAAGCCTCTAATTGGACTCAACAAAAGCAAGGTATATGGCCACCATAGAATTACCATGTGCCAAATTATAGTTATCAATGGCCTCTATCAAAATATTAGCCATGGCAATCAAGATTACATGAGGTAGGGCATTAAATGTAAATAATCAACTAAGTATTGCATAATAGTCTTCACTGTTGAAAGTGCTTCAAGCACACACAACCACATTTTCATGAAATTACCATGATATGAAACTAGGAAAGGTTAACAATTGCATATAATTTCTCCTTGACACACTGATCCTAACTTAATTAACTAGGCTATCAAGACTTTTTCACCTTTCCCTAGTGATAGTGCTAAAAAATTGGACAAAAATAAGGCTAATAATTTTAATTTTTGAAATGGGGGAAAATGTGGGTGATGGTTTTGAATGAGGGTATGCACCTACACTTTCCCTTATTTCATTAGGAAAAATAGATCCCCTAGGGAAATATTGACTTTCAACCCTTAGATTAGTCAACCTTGATGGAGATCTTGTTGTTTTCCTTATGACTTAGGACTAGGTAAATCATCCTGAAATGCACTTTTGAGAGATGAATGAAAATACCAAATGAATACAATTATGCAATGTAACACATGAATCATCAATTTAAAACCTAAATTTGATAGAATTTAGAAAGTTTCAGCAAATCTGAGAAGGTTATGAATTTATGCACCTATCACCAAAAGCCTCTGTTGAGTGTCCTCTTGGGATAGATTCACCCTAGGGTGAATGGGTCTTGCTTGAGGGGTTCAAAATTTTCATTCACAATCCTCTACTCTTGGATCTGCACTCCTGATTCCTCTGGGTTTCATAATCAAAAATTTGAAATTAAATTATGAAAGTGAGTTTTTGTGGCTTGATGACAATGTTGACAACTTTTGCAATTTTTCACTTTTGATGAATTTTAAATCCTTCAACCTAAGATCTACAAAACACAAAAGAGGGGAAAAAAATTGTAAATGGGTGTTTGCCTTGGTCAAACCCCATTTTGGTAATTAAACCTTGAAATGAAATAATGAAACATGGAAGGATGATGAAGGAACGCTTGCTATGTTACAACTCACCAAACCCTTGAATTGAGATCCTTGAAAGACTGAAACTTAACACATCCCTCCAAGGTCTTGATCTTGCATGAAATGGCTTGATTGGATGTTGATCTTGATTCTTGAAATTTGACTTGGATGCTTGAAACCTACATCACAATGTTAGCTCCAAAAACATGCATAAATGAAGATAACTTTGATATGATGCTTGAGATCTTGAATGCTGCAACAAATGACTATGAAATCTTCTCTTGAACACCTTTGACAATAATCTTAGATCTTGTGAAATCTCTCAAAAATTTCTAGGATTTGAATTGATAAAAAGACCTTGTATTTATAGGTAATTTTCTAATTTCTCAAAAATTAAACATTAGAAGACAACATTTGAAATTTGAATTTGGATCATAAAAAGGCCACAAAAAACATATTAAAATTTTGAATTTAGCAACTAAAGGGGACCCATTCTCCCAAGGGTGAATGGGTCCTAACCTAAATTGCCAAGATCTATTCATTTCAGGGTGTTAAAAATGATAATTACATTAATTAAATATTGATTCCCCTTTCATAAATTGTAATTAATGAGGCTTGTAGATGCATAATTGGGCCAATTAGAGGCTTAATTAAGTCCAATTTAATTAAGAGACCCAAACATAGTGTGAAAATGTAAAGGAGTACATTTTCTGACACTATATTTAGGCCCCACTTTAGTGAGAGGATAAGCCCTACACTCAAACTCGCACTAAAGTAGACAAAATAGCATCAAGAGAGGTCTAATTGTACAATCGTTGGAAAGATAAGACAAAAAAGTTTAAGGAGCATGATCAAGCCCCCAAGATCTAATATCTCACAGCAAACCAGCAAAGGCACAAAGAGACGCATGTAGCAAAAAGACAAGATACACAAGCATACAATGTCAAAATTAATGAGAAGAGAGAGAGAGGGGTGGATCAAGCCTTGATTGTTAGTCCAATCGGTATGGATCAAGCCTTAGTTGTTTTTTCCAGAAACATTTATGAGTGGAAACCCACTGTCCACTATGCAAACAATATGTACTCACGCGGGCTAGTGAAATCTATTGTCCACTAGGTGAGCCCCAAAAAGTGGCTAATGGGAAGGTCATGCTAGGTCTACAAGATCCCATTGTACTAACCATACCAAATTTATACCTCCCGATAACTTTGATAAGGTGCCACAAAAATGGTCACAAGGCTAGCAAGCTACATTATGCTAGGAACTCATGAAAAAGGCTCCACTAGCAAGCAAGTTTTGTTATGCTTAGTGGCCTTGAAAAACATAAAGGCCCCACTGGCAAGAAAGTTGTGTTATTCTTGGTGGCCTTGATACATGCAATAGGATAGTCAAAGGGGTTTTGCTTAGTTCATGAAAGGTCTCACCTTAGGGAACATCGTGCTTAATGTCTCCAAGAGAGGATTGATCAAGGGTAAAAGATTCACAACTTAGGGGATGCAATCCATAGCATCACCACTAAGAGGAATTTCATATGCCAAGAAAGGTCACAATCTTGAAGGAACATCAAACCCAATGACACCACCAAGAAGATGAATCATGTGAAGTAAGAAGACCACACTTTGAAGCAAACAATGAGCAGGGACGCGTATGCCCCCACTTTAAAGAAATTGCTAAACACCATGATGTGAGAAATTACTTTAAAGTAGATATATGAGAGCTTTATTCAAAAATACCTATGTAAAATATATGTTTCTGAATAGAGCTACATCATGAAAGGAGGGTTGCCCTATATGCAATCCTAAGATAACACATAAGGGATCCATGGATCCGGGGTCAATGTTTTTTGTTGCTGCAATGATATAATCAAGCTTTGAATCGTCATCTTTCCCCAAATGACTCATGGAACAATGAGCACAAATGAAGAATGACACATAGAGAGAGAAAACACAAAGAATATTTTGGGTCAACATGGAAGAGACATGAATGTCTCGACACCTTACGTCATCCCCAAAAGGAAAACATAAGATAACAGATAAGGGTTACGACATATAGAAGAATGTAGATACAAATAGAAGAATGTCACAACAAATTTGCTTCCTTTGTATCCTTGCACCAACTGAGTGACAAGGGTCATCCAAAGTAGGCTCACAAACACATAAAAACATGTCAAGTAGCATTGTACGGGGGATCACATTATGCACATGCAACCACAAAGAACATGAAAAGAAGACTAGTATGGCACATGTGATTCAACCTATAGCAGGTCATTCACATCCCAATTTTTTTCATCATATGTGGAAGGTGGACAACAAGCCAAAGGGACAACAAGTGTCAAACTAGGACAAGGCTATCTAACTCCTTGCCCCCACTAAGTGCAAGATAAGGATGAGTCGAAATGGGGGATGAGAATGGGCTCCTTGCAATATAGAAATGATTTGGAATAAATGTAAAACATGTAATAGTGTGTCTACTATGATACTACAACTATCACATGGCAAGGAGCAAAGTGCATGCATTTTAGTTAATTACATCAATAACATAATTTTCACATATCAATTGTTGTAAAATACGACACTCATCAGTAAGATGCCCAAGAGTTCTATGAAATGCATAGTAATTCATGTTTGTACTCTTTCCTTTTTTGTTTTCTTTGATAGGTGGCAAGTAAATCAATCCTAGATGGGAGAGTTGTTCCCTTTTTCGTTTAGTTTTTGTTGTAGTGTGTAAGAATGGAAATTCCTTGATCTTATATGGCTTAGATTTCTTACTTTTTTGGGAAATTTGATGAGGTGGAGGTGGTGGGGGGATCTATGATGATCCTATCATCCATGTTGGGTATTAATTGGTCTCTTGATATGATCTTGTGAAAGAGAACACCTTTTCCCTTGGGAGAGGTGCAAGTGGGGGGGAGATCTTCATATCCTAACCCCTTGGTATCCTCATATGGTATTTTCTCTAAAATTTTGTAAATTTCATGCTCATTAGTTATGTCACATCCTTGTTTTCTTAAGATCTTAAAGCCTTGACCATAACTCTCTTATAAGTTAATCAGGTGTATTAGTAACTCGATGAACATAGGATAGAAGAGTATAATTATTGTCCTTGTGATCAAGTTCATTAATGATTGATGTTTGAGGCTTGATTTGTGATTTTATTTCAACATGTAAGAGGTTAAACATATCAAGTGATGGGATTATAGGTGGTGTTTGCATGGATGGATAAAAGGATGCATTGTTCTCAAGGTTGTGTAAGGAGTCTTGTATGAATTGTTGCATGCTATCTTCATCTTGACCTAATATTTCCACTTCATAGGGATATTCATTAGGAGATGAAGTTTCATTAATAGTCTCAATTGCATTTGGGTCTTCACCAAACACACAACTTGAAACATCTACCAAAGATCTTAATGTTTTTCATATATTACCCATACACATGTCCATGATGAATTTTTATGCAAAGTTTCAAATCTGATATATGAAGATTTTCTGATTTCTGAATGAAAGATACTAAAAATGATATGGTTTTAATTCCAATTTTGATTTCAAACAATGCACTCAATCTGACTAATTGAACCTAATGCAAAAAATGACAGATTTTTCTGATTTCTAAAACTAAAACCCAGATTTAACAACAGATTAGAATGAAGCAAATAGAGACAAATCACTACCCAGAATTTTAAAAAAGCACTTGTACAGGGACTAATTCGCCCTAGGTTGAATGGGTCTTAGCACAGGGCTTGCAAAAATCTAAATCTAAGTCTAAGGTTGAATGCTAGGGTTTCTTGTTTCAGATTACAAACTACGGTTTCAATGAGTAAATTTTCTAGATTTTGATGTCTAAATACAAGAAAAATGAATGAAAAATGATGAACAATGACACTTTTTGAAATGCAATTTTGACTCAATTTGTGAATGTGAATGATGAAAAGTATACTAATATGCAAGTACTGTGCAAAATCAATGTAATATGCATAGAAATTTTTGATTTTTTCAAATTTTAAAGGATACAAAATGCAAATCTAAAACCCTAAATGAGATGCAAACTAATGCAATTTTAACAACCTTAAATGAAGTGCAAAATAATGCAATGCAATGCAAACTAATGCAAATCCTAGATCTAGGGTTTGAATGGACTCCAATTTTAGACATTTTGATGTACAATGTCAAGTTCACCAATATGAAACGAGAGAAAATGTGGGTGATGGTTTTTGAATGGGGGTATGTACCTACACTTTCCCTTAGTTCATTAGGAAAAATAAATCCCCTAGGGAAAGATAGACTTTCAACCCTTAGGTTAGTCAACCTTGATGGAGATCTTGTTGTTTTCCTTATGACTAAGGACGGGGTAAATCGGCCTGAAATGCACTTTTGAGAGATGAATAAAAAATAGAAAATGAATGCAATTATGAAATGTAACACATGATTCATAAATTTAAAACCTTAATCTGACAGAATCCAAAAAAATTCAACAGATCTGAGAAGGTATCACCAAAAGCCTTTGTTGAGTGTCCTCTTGAGACAGATTTTCCCTGGGGCGAACGGGTCTTGCTTCAGGGGTTCAAAATTTTATTTCATAGTCCTCTGCTCTTGTATCTGTACTCTGATTCCTCCAGGTTTCATAGCCAGAAATTCATAATTAAATTTTGAAAGTGAGTTATCGTGGCTTGACGACAATGTTGACAACTTTGAAACTTTGACAACTTTTGTAATTTTGCACTTTTGATGAATTTTCAAACCTTCTTCAACCTAAGATCTTCAAAACACACAAGAGGGAAAAAAAAAAAAATTATGAATGGGGGTTTGCCTTGGTCAAACCCTGTTTTGATAATTAAATGTTGAAATGAAATAATGAAACATGAAAGGAATGATGATGAACACTTGCTATGTTGCAACTCACCAAACCCTTGAATTGAGATCCTTGAATGACTAAAACTTAACACATCTCTCCAAGGTCTTGATCTTGCATGAAATGGCTTGATTGGATGTTGGTCTTGATGCTTAAAATTTGACTTGAATGCTTGAAACCTACATCACAATGTTAGCTCCAAAAACATGCATAAATGAAGATAACTTTGACATGATGCTTGAGATCTTGAATTATACAACAAATGGCTGAGAAATTTTCTCTTGAACACCTTTGACAATAATCTTAGCTCTTGTGAAATCTCTCAAAAAGTTATAGGATTTGAATTGATAAAAAGACCTTGTATTTATAGGTAATTTTCTAATTTATCAAAAATTAAACATTACAAGTCGACATTTGAAATTTAAATTTGGATTATAAAAAGACCACCAAAAACATATTAAAATTTTGAATTTGGAAACTAAAGGGGAGGAACCTCAATTTCCAGGACCTATTATTTCGGAGTATTAAAATGATAATTGCATTAACTAAATATTGCTTCCCCTTTTGTAAATTGTAATTAATTAGACTTGCAGATGCATAATTGGGCCAATTAGAGGCTTAATTAAGTCCAATTTAATTAAGGGACCCAAACATAGTGTGAAAATATAAAGGAGTACATTTTCCAACACTACAATTTTATATTTGATTATGATTGGTGTTCAAGTTCTAAATTTAGTTCAATCCTATTTCAATTTGGGTCGTACACTTGTTAAAGAAAATAGTGGTTGTTTTCTCAAGGGATATAAGTAATAAGTTAAATGGAATGAAATGAAAATTAGTTTAACAAATAAATTATGGAGACTAAAATACTATCCTAAAAATTATCTTAAATATGTTACAGGAACTATAATTAACTACAAGACAAATTGTTATAGGAACTATCTGTTATAAGAATAATTTACTACAAAGATAGTCTATTGTAGGGACTATAAATTAATCTACAATTTATTTCAAACAATTAAATATAAAATAATTAAAAATAAACAATCAATGATTATTCTATATATATTTGTGTTTTAGCTATCTTATTTATTAAAATATCATCTAATATAAATAAACATAAATCACAAACCATTATTATCATATTTTGTATATTGAAATCAATATGTAAAGTAACAATTTATAATTATACTTCTTAAAAATTATATTTATGCAATAAACATATTAATTAAAACTTAAAGAACAACTTATGGAAATAAAGAACAAGAAAATATCACCATTACTTCCTAATAGTGGGCCCTCCTCTCAATCTGTGTGGTGGAATATTTTTTTTTGTTAGGTCCTTTGGATCAAAACAAGTGATATATTATAATATCTCTAAGAATAATGCATATATTCCTCCTTTTTGTATAGTCTATACTATATAGCTTGTTAAAGTAATCATGCATTAGCTAATATTTAATTAATTATTGGTTGAATTCATTTCATGCACTTAAGCTAAACTTAGGAGTATTCTTTTGTTAATTAAAGTGAGTTATTATTAGAATATTTTTCCCATCACATAAGATGATGACACTTGTTATGATATGATCCCTTTATCATTTAAGGTTGCTCCTATAAAGCACTCACCCTCATTTTATTATCTCTAGATCTCCTTGAAGATTATTGATGTTCATTCTATGAATTTTTTCTTGTTGAGGATATAGAAAATCATTATTTTCAACTCTCTTTGCATGGAAGGTTTTGTTGTTCATTGTTTGTCCTTGTGTCTCATGTCTATTCATAATTCTAACATAGTATCAAAGTATGGATTCAATGAACCCCTTCTTGATTTTTGAGTTTTTTTCTCAACTAGGGTTACAGGAGCAAATGTGAAATCTTCATTACCTTTTTTACTCTTTTCTGAAGAAAAAAAGTAGTTAATATTTAATTAATTATTAGTCTAATTCATTTCATGTGCTTAAGCTAAACTTAGGAGTTCTTTTTTCTATTAACTAAAGTGAGCTATTATTAAATCATTATGTCACATCACATAGGATGATGACACTTGTCATGATCTAATCCATTTATCATTTAGAGTTGCTCCTATAAAGCACTCACCCTCATTGTATTATCTCTAGATATCCTTGAAGATTCTTGAGGTTCATTATGTAAGTTTTTCTTGTTGAGGATATAACAAATCATTATTTACAAATCTCTTTGCATGGAAAGTTTTTTGTTCATTTTTTGATCTTGTATCTCATGTGTATTCACAATTCTAATATAGCTTATTTATCTTACATCCCATTATCAATCAACTTTAAAAACATAGAGAGAGTTGTTGGCCTATAGCCACATAAAATCAAAATACAAAATCAAAAATGATAAGGAGTTATTTTTGGCCTATGACCATAATACCAAATCAAAACTCTTAAAAAATAAAATTAAATAAGTATTATTGGCTCGTGGTCATTACAATACAAAGATTGATTATAACTAAAGAAATATTATCCAATACGACAAGCAATAGTAAACATAAATCATAAACCCAAAAATGGGGGAATATAACTTACTATCACTAAGAAATTTGGTCTTTAGCAAAAAAAAAACAAAAGGTGGAATTCCATAAAGAGAAAGTGTCCCTAAATGAAAAGTGATTCCTATAATTGGCATATATTTCCTCAACCCACCCATGAGAACCATATTCTAAATTTTACTGGGACAATTTCCAACCATGGGTTCCATAGAATGGATCATTGATCTAGATCTTAGGAACAATAAAGACTTTGAATAAGTATGTGTAATCAAATGGAACCAAGAGATTTGATAGGAATATATCCCTAGAGCTAATATCATGTAACCTAATTGAGACATAGTACAAAATAAGCCAAGCCTTTTTAAGATCTTTTTGAGCAAGAGCCATTGTAGCTCCCAATAGAGCTATTATTCCACCTATCCAAGAGATAAGATACATCATTAAAGGTAGAGATTTAAAAAGAGAAAACAATCAAGCTACAAGAAAAAAACCTATTGATACCATAGTAGAAGCATGTATAAGAGTTTAAATAGGAGTATATCACAAATTCTTCCTAACAATGGACCCTCCTCTCAGTCTTTGTGGTGGAATAAAAAAAAATTGTCAGATGTTCCTTTAGATCAAAATAAGTGATAATCTCTCTAAGAATAATGCATGTATTCGGGCCCTTTTTGTATAGTTTATAATATAGTGTATATAGCTTACATCCCATAACCAATCAACTTTAAAAAGATATAGACAGTTTTTACCTATAACCACATAAAATCAAAATTAAAAAAATTAAAATGATAAGGAGTTATTCTTGTCCTATGGACATAATACCAAATTAAATCTCTTAAAATAAAATAAAAATTATATGTGTTATTGACTCATGGCCATTACAACACAAAGACCAATTATAACTAAAGAAATACCATCCAATAAGATAAGCAATATTGACCATATTGATAGACACCAACCATATTAAATAATGTATCTCATGGTTATAAGAAGCTCCAAACTCTACCTTGTTTAGTTACACATAGAAACTAAGTCAATAAATGCTTCTATAGAAATTATCTTAAGGTCTATTTTATACCTTTTCAATATATTACGATATATTTATTTCAAATAAATTATTTGAAACAAATATATGAGATAAGGTTTGAATTGAGGCATGAATTGGGTAGATAAAACTAGACAAAGAAAGACTTAAACTCATCAAAATTATAAGTTTTTTACCCATTAGTTTAGATCATTTATTAATAGTCGCTACTTGATAAGGGAAAAGAATAGGACAAGTTTCACAACACCACAAGACCAAACCTTAGAGCTTGAGATTATAATTATATTTGGAAAATTTGTATGAATTTAGATGTCAAACTCATAGTATCACCAATATTTTGGTTCTGCAACCTACTACCAATAACTTCTAAGAGGTTGTGAATTTATATGTTCAATTTTTTCTAAGAGCATGGGCAAAAAATGACAAAATAAACTATTCCTTCCTGCACTTTGGGCTCTATAAAACCTATGTGGGTAGCCCTTAAAATACTAGATTCTATATGGACATAATAGGCTTATCACAATATACGTTAGATATAATATTCATACAAATTAGACATGATTTATTAGATATCTCACAAAAACTAATACTCGTGTACTTTTAACTCTGAAGTATGAGTAGAATAAAATTGCAAGATTAAATCATATTTTATGTATTTATCAATCTTTATATGTGAGTGGACTCGAAGGAATTTCTCAACTAACTGGTACTTATTTAGG
Source organism: Sequoia sempervirens (assembly GCA_007258455.2). NCBI lineage: Eukaryota > Viridiplantae > Streptophyta > Pinopsida > Cupressales > Cupressaceae > Sequoia > Sequoia sempervirens. The sequence continues at coordinate 31,961,663 of VDFB02000020.1, forward strand.
GAAAATAGAGTTGTCAAGTACTTCTACAATTTTATCTTGGTCCCATAACTCTTCTAGGGGCTAAAAAAAACTACCTTATAGTGATTGTTTTTTCCTTACAATAACATGAACCTACAAATGTAATTTGAACACATAATTCTACTTAATAATCACTTTATTAATATTGCAATCCCACTTGCTTCTTAGAAAGATTTCTCGCCCTCTTGAATATGTACTAACTAGAACATTAAATCCTTTATAAAATGTATAAGAAAATAATTTTACCATCCTTTAAAATTACTTCTCTTCAAGAACAAATAATATAACAAAAGATACAATGATGTAAATCAAACCATCATTCATATAAATCAACCAAAATTTTATATCACTACAAGTTACATAGACAATATTTAATTAGTTTTATTCTGAAAATGAACTTTGATATACAATATGGAGGTTTCTTTTCCTCACAAATCCAACCTCTTACAAAAAAAATATATATCCTCTTTATAGAACAAATTATAAATATGATCATAGTAGATGGGTAGTGTCCATCAATTATAGATCGTATGATGAACTGCCAAAAAAATTACCCACAAATAGATTGCATAACCCACCTTAGGAAATTGTGACTTAGTTCAAGTTGTTATAAATTTATGTTATAACAAATCACATTTTGTCTTCTTCATGCCAAAAACCACTAGATCATGCCATGTAAGCCAAGAAAAATTATATAAAATTTGTTAGAACAAGGTCTAGGAGGTTGCTTGAGAACCATTGGGACTTGAAAACTTGATCGTTGTATTAGTGGTCATGTGATTCATCTTCTTCTCATCCACTACTAGTAATGCAATAAAATATCCTTTAGATTGAATAGCCAATTCAATGTGGGGAAATTTTTATTTTAAAGTTACAAGATCATATTGGGTCATTAATGGCATTCCAAGACAAGTAAAAATATAGACATGAATAAAATATGAAAAATATGAGAATCAAGATTTGAACTAAACCTAGAACCAAATTGCAACTTCCCAAAGTTTGTGAACTCACAAAATTTTCCAATTTTAGAACTTACTCCCTTTTGTCTTTTTTCTTTAACATGATCATATTGGGTCATTATTGGCATCCCAAGACAAGTATAAATGTTGGTAGGAATAAACTATGAAAAATATGAGAGTCAAGATTTGAACTAAATCTAGAACCAAATTGCACCTTCCCAAAGTTTGTGAACTCACAAACTTTGCCAATTTTAGAACTTAGTCCTTTTTTCTATTTTTTTCTTTAATATGACACAATTTTGGCAAGCTCAAAAAAGTATGTCACAATTTTGCAAATTTCACAAAATTGAAAACTTCACCTCACAAACCATGTGACTCTTTAAACCTTTTTCTTTCTTCACATTCCTTGTTCACTTTGTCAAGGTTTTGCAAGGCTTGTGAACCCATGAACTTTGTGACCTTTTGAACATGTCGATGATTTGATGAGTTCATGAGCTTGTGAACTCATCAAAACCACCATTTTCTACCTTCTTCATTCACTTCTATCATGTCAAACTTTGAGAACTTTTTGAAACTATGAAAAACTATAACACAACACTCGGTCAAATTTTCTTTCCATTTCTAAGAATTATGGAATTATTGAACTCCCTAACAAATCAAGCCTTCAACTCTTCCAAAAATTAGTTCAAAAATGATGTCAATAAATGGAGAAAAGAATAAGGGAAATGAAGATAATTGAGGATTGAGGATCTCTTTGAACTCATACCATTGTTGAGGGTTGAGGTTTGGAGATGCTCTAGAAGAATTACTCAAGTAGGGGATGAGAATTTTTTATTCTCAGAAAATAACTTGGTGAAAACATTGAGTTAAGATTCAAGAGTCAAGGATGACCCTTATGAGGTACTCAAAATAAGGACAAGACAAGTGCTAACCTCTAGTCTAATAGAAGACTTAATGAAAATAATTGGGCATTAGGGTTTAGGGGAACACAAGAACAATACTCTAGTAAGAAAATGTTTAAAACTCTCATGCATAAAGTAAATTAGTTGAAAATATTTAGGGTTTTATGGATCAAGGGGAAGGCATATTGGGTACGAAGTTAAGGGTGAGCCTAAAATTCTAACATGACAAGGAAATAATGCAAGGGGTCAAGATTTCATAGATTGGTGGGAATCATGCAAATGGTATTGTAGGAAGGGAAATTTAAAAATTTGAAAGCCTAACATCTTGCAAGACAATATTTACAAGCTTTTGTGAAGTTTGGAAGCCAAATTTCCCATTTATGAGGCAAGAGGGCACTCCCCTCTTCTCAATTAACTCACCAATTCACAAAACACAAGAAAAAATCTCTCAGACAACTCACCAATTCACAAAACACAAGAACAAAATTTCACAGCAGCAAATACAATAGCTTTTATTAATTAAATCAAACATAATACATATGGTCTTCAAATGACCTTTTTCAGTTTACACTTAACCATGTGCCCCAAACCTCAATCTGAGTCTTCAACACCTTCTTCGTTCTTTCGTCTTTACGATAAATTCCTACACACTTGCTATCAAGATGGCCCGGTCCTTCATTCCTTCATAAAACAACCCTTTCTATTTATCTCTGCACTAATTTGTAAAAATGTTTACTCTTCCCACTGTCCATGAGCTTGGTCTACAAAATCTGAAGGCTTTATTCACATCGCCCTCTCCACTCACAATCAATCTGTGATTCATTTTTCATTTCTTTGCCCCAATGTGAGGATGCGCGACCACTCAGGAATCTATTTCTCTTTGTTTATTTTATGTTTCAGCATCCTTTATATTAGCACAGCCTCTATATCTTATGTCCTGTACACAACACTTACAAACTCCTTCAAACCTGGCGTCACCTCTTCTTGTTCTACGCGGCCTCCCAATTTCTTTTTAGTCTGCTTTCAAATCTGCTACTTATCAAGCAAATTGGCGACACATACTCCTCGCGTACTCTCCAAAAGGCTCGTAGCCTAACACTACTTCACATAGCCTTCCCTTAATTCCATGGGATGGCACAATTTTCTTCGTATGTGACAGCCCCCCTCTTCTTCACTTGATGCGCGCTCTCCTTGTCCTCTCATGAACACGGGCAGCTAGCCGCTCTTTTCATTTTCCAACATTATCTCTTTGTGAAAGGCGCCCCCAAAGCTTCTAGTTTCTGCCGCGTCCCCAACTCAATTTTTGTCTTTTGGTTTTCCTTTATCTCGAGTCCCTTTACCTTCTCTTTCCCAACCTTCCTAAACAAAATGAACTCTATTCAAAAGGCTACGATCCCCATGTAACGACGTTTCTTTGAGGCATACTGTCGTTCAGTTCATTTGTAGGTCTATGCTTCCACATTAGCATATATAAATCTGTTGAGTATGAAAGGAGCAGATAAAAACAAGAATTATAAGTCACACAACATAACATAATAGCATAACAATATAACACGAGTTTTAACATGGTTCACCATAAATGGCTACGTCCACCAAGAAAGCGGGGAATAATCTTATATTAACAAATGATGCAACCCAATACATGATCTGCCACATATTTATACAAATCTCTTCGAATACGAAGAGATGGGAGAATACAAATGGTCATGTGACCGTTGGGCTTCACATTTCAACAATCTGCCCCATGAAGTCCAACTAGCACAACCATGCACTGTCATCCCTGCATTTCCACTTTGAACTCACATTACAACCAGGCCCATCAAAGATTTGAGTTTTTCCAATGACTGCCCACGAACACAGCAAATCAGTCTTCTCCATGCCAAATCAGAGTTGACAAGTTGCTGCAACCGGACCATCTAGTCTTGCACCATCAGTAGCTCCCTCTTCAGAAACTTTTGTTCTTCATGCCTCTCAAACCTGTTAGCAGTGCTCCAATCTTTCCATATAAATCAACTTCCAGGTGTATCTCTAAGTTTTTCCAAGGGCTTCATCTCCCCCGTAATCGTTACTACTGACAAAGCTTCCTTTCTCCCAAAGGCCTCAGCAAGGACCTTAATAATGGCAGTATCATCAATTCCCCAAATGTACAAATCAGCTTTGGCTCTGAGAGCCAGCTCTACTCTCTTGCTAAATCCGCTAGCCCAGAAGCCCACTAATTTTACCTCCTCCATAATCTCAATAACATCTTCTTTCCACTCTTCATTTTCCAAAATATACCACTTCTTCAAGCTTGCAGAGTAAACTCCAGCCCCACCATTTGTTATCAAGTGTAGCTCCTCAATCAGTGCAACACAACCCCCAACAACTCCACAAGGAAGAGAAAAGAATTCAGGTACAACTACCACAGAGACATTATAGGTTGTGAAACATCCAGTTGTTCAACCTTACTCTATTTTTCTACACTCCCCTGTTTTGGCACATATACTCCAACATGTTGCCTGTGTATACCTCCAATATAGTCTTGAATTACCAATTGATGAGACTGAGAATTGACAGAGGGAGTCGCGCCAATAACATTTAGAGGATTTTCTAAAATCCGTTGTTCAACATTTTGAATTAGGATAGTACCCATACCCCCACCAAACAATGCAATCTTGGCTCTCTCATTATTCATCTCAACATCAATGATGACAACTGGTATGAAGGACGGGCGCTCACTATCAATAGCAATTCCTTCATCCCCAGTCTCAATCCCGCCATGACATTCATGTTCATGTGTCTACAATGTACATGTTACTTCAGGTATAGAAATCACATTCCATTTCAAGGATCGATCTCCCAAGGCCTGAGACGTGGAAAAAAGACCTCCAACATGATATCCATTTGTTTGATCTTTTGTGGTATGTGCATTGCCAATGGGAATCACTTCCTTCTTCTACACCGCGCCCTCAACGACATTACCAGCCTTGTCTGCATTGCTAACTCCGATGCCCATTTTATCTTTGTCGCTTACCTTATCTTGTCCTGCTCCATGTCGTCTCATGACTGACCGTGGGGAACCAAAAACACTTCTTGGCGAAAGTGGAGGTGCACTACCAGATGGAAACATATTTGGCAATACAAAATTATCTGAACCTGTATTTGCATTGTAGGAACTCCCTGCAACACGTAGAGGACTGCCCGCTTTTGCTTCTTCTTCAATGTAGGCAACTCCAATAAGATCACGATAGGTGACTAAGGACATATTATGACAAGATGCATAAACGTGTTGATAGACTTGTTGTCCACGCTGAATTGATGCATGATCATAAGAGCTCAGAATTCCCTTACGAGGCCATGGATAGCTTAAGCTATGCTCTGCCTCATCAGCAAAAACTATGTTGTCAAAACCAACACAACTTGACAATCCTGCCCCAAGAATTTCCAAAGCACGCAATGACTTCACACCAACACTGTCTCCTCCTCCCTGACTTTGCATGGAAGAAAACACAGGAGCAGCCTAGCAAACAACTTCTAGTGGGGATTTGACATTTCCAACTCCATTTAGTTGCAACACAACAGCCTCCACTACAGGAGATTTTTCCCATAGAACTTTCTCATCATCCTCAGGAACATTCCCACTAAAAAACTCCCCACTACTATCCTCATCCAATTCTGCCAATTCCATATCTCAAACCACACGCGACAACTCTACTGCCACAACGGTCTTCTCCTCAACGGGACGCCCACAAACCAGACTTGGAGCACTCATTATTTTTCCTTCAAATTCTTTGAATTCCTCAAACATGTCTACCTCTCCATCTTCTTTGACTACCTCTCCATCTTCGTCGAGTTCTCTATCAACTTCACCGTCTGGACCTTTCCCGCCACTGCCAACCTGCAGGGCTTTCTTCTCGGAGTCCTCCAAATCGGCCACCGTTGCACTCTCAGCCTCACTGACTTCACCTGCATGCAATTCTACTTCAATAAATGGCATATCTTCATCCATTGGAGTGGCTTCTGCAACAAATTGTGCAACCAAGGGAGTTTCATCTATTTCCATCAACGAAATTCCACATTCAACAACAGCAACAATTGTTTCTTCACAAGGCACTACTAGTGCTTTTAACTTCTTATCTATGGAATTGTGATCATAATTTCTCACCCTATGTTTCATGGAATTCCTCACTTCTTCTCGCTCCTCTGGAAGATCAAACGTGACCCTCTTGCTACCTTTCATTGATTTCAGCTTCAGAGATTGATTCCTTTTGTGCAAATTCTCAAGACCTTGCTTGCCCATGTGACCAAGCCTCTTGAACCAAGGCTCTGTATCACTATCCACCATTGCCTTCGTAGCTCCCACCTCATTGTGACTCTCCAGCACATATAAAGTGTTTAATTTGCTGCCTTCTACAATCACTTGGGCTCCTTTTGTCACCTGCCATCTACTTAGTTCAAAGGTGACTCTACATCCTTGAGAACTCAATTTCCCAACTGAAATTAATTATGTTTCAATTGAGGGACATACCTGACATCCCTTAACAACCAACTTTTTTCCATTTGTTAGCTTCAATAAAACATCTCCTATGCCAACAATATCAAGAGATTTATTATTTGCAAGGACCTTACCAAAAACATCGTTTTGAAAGGTTTTGAAAAATTCCCTACATGAAGCAACATGAAACAAAGCTCCTATATCTAGCACCCAAGTATTTGTTTCAATTTCTTCTTCGGTTAATAGAAGTACACTATCTTCCATATTTGCTTCTTGGCTCTAACTGAGCTCTAATACCAATTGTTGAGTATTAAAGGAGCAAATAAAAACAAGAATTAGAAGTCACACAACATAACATAACAGCATAACACGAGTTTTAACATGGTTCACCATAAATGGCTACGTCCACCAGGAAAGCAGGGAATAATCTTATATTAACAAATGATGCAACCCAATACATGATCTGCCACATATTTATACAAAACTCTTTGAATACGAAGAGATGGGAGAATACAAATGGTCATGTGACCGTTGGGCTTCACATCCCAACAAAATCGACCAAAGCAATTACAACTACAACATTTGACAAAATTTCCTTCGCCTTCGGCAATTTCACTTTGCTTATATTCAGCAATCATTTCAAAAATAAATGGAAGCATTCGATTAAACACATGAGGCAACATTTCTTCAAAATATATATCTACTTCCATCATTGTCAAAGTGTCATGGTAAAGGATATAGAATTTAAGAGGTTTAGGCGCTGATAGAATGAGAGAAAATCAAAATTGCGAAAACAAAATCAACAATGTTTTTGGTTGGTGTTGATTGTTGTTCGCCCGTGTGCTCCTACGCCAATTTATAATTCAAATATACTTTTACAAATATGGAAAAAGGACTTTCTAAAACCTAAATTTGACTACAAATCTAGAATCCTTGTGATATTTTGGTTAGCTTCAAAAAATGTTTGTCGATTTTCAACAAATGGGTTGAAGTTATGCCACGTCGAAAATTGCACAAATTACACTGATTTTAGAGGTTAAAAAATAGATTGGAAAAGTACAATTTCTAAAATGTCTTAACGCTAAAACATTTGTGATGGAACCAACTTCCCATCAACTATTATAATTGAAAATTTAACTCCTTATTTGCAAGTTACGCTAAAATGAAGAAGTCCCCTCTTTGCAAGGTACATTAAAAAAATGTTAATTGAAACCACTGATGGTTAAAAAAATCATTTAGCAGTGATAATAACCAGTTTGTACAAGTGGCAAATAAACTATAATGTAAAATTTTTAATAGATCTGCAACAGAGTTGATCTAGCTAAGAAAGAAAGAACAAACTTGTAGAACAAAAAATTTTAGAGCAAAAGAATGAAAATAAACTTTCTAATTATTGACATTACAAAATGCAAAATATATAATGCTTTAAAATCCATCGGTGGAATAAAGCAAGAATTAAAACAGGGGAAGCAAAGGAAAACGTGGCCATGTTTCCTTTGTTAGCTTACAAAAAAGTAAGAAACAACACAACAGCAGTTGGATGAATAAAAACAAGAAACAACTATCTTGATAGCTATCTTGATTACGCTAACACCCCCCTTAATTCTAATTAAGGAGACAATCCTAAAGAGAGGAAAGAGGGAAACCCTGTGGGAACAAAAGCCCCCTCAAAAAAGAACTAACTGAGCATGGTAGCTACTATTTTGCAGTATCCTTCACTCCTAGAAGGTCTCATAGAGAGTGAAACTTCTACTCAATGAAAGTCTCCATGAAGATGTCGGTAGTTTGTTCAAAAGTGGGACAGTACTGCAAGTCAATGACTCTATCATGTATCAATTCACAGATGTAGTGCATGTGGATCTTGATATGTTTGGTTTGTTTTTGTTGTATGGAATCTCTGCAAAACTTCAATGTACTTTGATTGTCACACCAAATGACATTCAAACGATGAAAGAAGATACTGAGCTCAGTTACAAAGTTCTACAGCCAAATGGCTTGAATGGTAACATTGAGTGCACCTTTATATTTGGCCTCTACTGATGATAAAGAAATGGCAGATTGCTTCTTGCTTGACCAACAAATGGGGCCTGATCCAAAACTAAGAACATATCATGAAATGGACATACGATCAATGTTATCGTTAGCACAATCAGAATCAGTGTAGCCAATGAGATCCAAAGTACAACCTATTGAATAATGAATCCCATAGTTGTGTTAGGAATTGTATGCAAAAAATATCAATTAAATGCAAATAAAGATTAAACAGAGGAATGAAAAACATAGAAATAATAACAGCAAGAGACAATTTTTAACGTGGTTCACCCAAACTCGGGCTACATCCACCAACAGAGAGTCCAATATTATTATCCATCAAATCGAACTGATTACAACTTGCAATCCTTGCAACTCAATACCGCTGCAAATGCTACAATAGAATATCAATGAAAACCCTAACCCTTAGCCTTTTATCAAGATTTATGTTGATTACAAAATAGGGTTTTTTATGCTGGCC